>JAWQFJ010001958.1:0-46782 GCA_034096865.1 Theodoxus fluviatilis | reverse complement strand
TTTTCATAAAGTTTACTTTTAGGAACTCATGTAACAGCTCTCTGCTCACCTCCGTACTTTTGACCTATTGTCAAAACCTCCATCTCTTCTGCAAGACCTGCATCTTGCATACAGAAAATGATGCAGCGAGAAGTTTCTGCCCAATCTGCAGAATGGATGGCAACTTCCAGCCAGATGCCAGCATTGATGAATACATACACACACAAAAAATAAGATGCCCATTTCAGAGGTGTGTCTGGACAGGAAATCTCAAGTTCCTCTATACTCATCAACATGAGGTGGCCGAGCCCAGGAGGGACAGGAGCCCTGATTATGGCGCCCGGCGCTCCAGGTCACCGCGTCCTGCCATCCAAACTTTTGGGGCTTCCACCAGTGCTGCGCAAGTCCAAAGGTTAGATCTGTCCCTATGAGATGTGTGAGTTTGTGGAGTATCATTTAAAACTCAATGATAGAGTAAAGGCATTTGAAGGTCAATTTACCAGATAAATTATTGCTACGTAAGGAAAGTGATTCGACAGCCATTCTAAGACATGTATCAACAAGAAGGGCAAAGCCCATACGACTCACATGCTTGACCTTGACCTTTATATGACCTTGACCTTCAGGTGACCTTCAAGGTCAAGGTCAAACAACTAAACCTACCAATGACATCATACACTAAGAGATGCTTTACACATTTTTCCTACCAAAATACATGTGACCTTGACCCAAGGTCAAGGTCATCCAAGGTCATGCAACACAAAGCTGTTAATTCAAGACATAGGAGGCACAATGGTGCTTATTGGCACTTTCTACCATGAGATATGGTCACTTTTAGTGGTTCACTACCCCATTTTGGTCACATTTCATAAGGGTCAAAGTGACCTTGACCTTGATGATATGTGACCAAATGTGTCTCATGATGAAAATATAACATGTGCCCCACATAATTATTAAGTTTGAAACAGTTATCTTCCATAGTTCAGGGTCAAGGTCACTTTAAAATAGGTATACAATCCTACTTTGAAGAGCTCCTGTGACCTTGACCTTGAAGCAAGGTCAACCAAACTGGTATCAAAAGATAGGGCTTGCTTTGACCTATATACCACTTGTAGCTAAGGTCGCCATTCTCAATAACGTGGGAGAAAATTGGGAAAATGTGAAAAATGACTGTTTTTGAAACCACATTTATGGCTCCTGTGACCTTGACCTTGAAGGTCAAGTCACCATGTATGGTTTTAGAGGCCTTGTCATCATACACCATCATGCCACATTTGGTGTTGATAGACTTAATAGTCTCCGAGAAAAATCCAACGTTTTTTACGCCCGGATGGACGGACTGACAGACGGACGGACGACACGGGTGAGTACATAGACTCACTTTTGCTTCGCATGTGAGTCAAAAAGCTGTCTTGTATGTACACAGAACTACTGCTGCAAGAACAGCAGCAGCGGCAGTTGGAACAGCTGCAGAACCAGCAGAAGCAGCAAAACGAATGGCCACAGCAAAACGAATGGCTACAGCAGCAGCAGCGCCTTCAGCAGCAGACCGTACAGCTGCAAGAACAACAGGAGATGGCGGGAGCAGCGTGTGGATGCAGGATATGCTGAAAGAGAAGGAGAAGATGGAGGAGCCAAATTTGAAAGTTGATACAGCAGTATTTGAGTGAGCTGAAGGACAGGCTACTCGCCCTGGGTTTCTGTCATGAGCCCCTCCTCAGCCACGCCCCTTTCTCGCTGTAGCTTGCATGGTAACACATGCAGGCGGCAAAATGGCTTCGACGCGAACACCGACTGACTCCTTGCGTTGTATTTCGGACAGCATTTGTGTCTCATTTTTTCCAGACAGTGAGAAGATTTCTCAGACTGTGATAGACAGAGATATGAATAAATACTACTCATGTTATTTAGACGAAATTGGGCATTGTTTGATTCACCCCAATCCAAGAGAATTTGGATGTGCTGACGTATCCCCACGAATCTTCAAAGAGGGGAATAATTCTCTCACTGTGGAATTGACTCTAGTGAGAGTCGCAGCATTCCCTTTCTACCCCGCCGACCCACCCGCCAGTCTGTGCCTCCCTCCCTCTGGACGACGCTTGGAGCGAAGCTGCCTGTTCGCCTGCCCGCCTGCGAGCCTTCCCCCCCCCCCCCCCACCCCCAAACCATCGTCTGCTCTGGGGCTCTGCGTCCCCAAATTTTCGTCAGTTGTGTTGTTGCTTGTGAATATGACCTTCGCCAAATAGCGTGAAGGTTCATAACCCACGGCCTTATGTTGCTCGACAGAGCGAGAATGTAGATAAATGGAGTCTCTAGAATTAATATCAAAATTCGTTGCTGGAATTATCTACCAAAATACAGTGAGTACTTACTCTAACTCTGTCACAGAATCTAAGGACTGAACAGTTGAACACTTATCGCCATTAAAACATTGACTAGTTAATCACTGCCCGAAGTCACACGGGCAGGGAAGAAATATCATCCTTTACTTAGCTGTTTGAAAGCCACAACGGGGCGATCTCTGGGTCATTGTTTTCTTGATTATTAAATCCTTTCTAAAATTATCAACCCTGTGTCCTTTTGCATTATTGCATGTGTATGAAAGAGATTTAATTTGTTACTTTCCTCCTCCACACGTAATAACCCCTAGACACGCACATTGCGCAGAGCCTGTGTTTTTTATAAACACAGGAGGAGGATCGTAACAGAGTGAGAGAGAGAGAGAGACAGACAGACAGACAGACAGACAGACAGGCAGGCAGGCAGGCAGGCAGGCAGGCAGGCAGGCAGACAGGCAGACAGACAGAGATTGATTTGTTTATCTCGGCCGATGACCCATCAAGATAATAAAACATACATGTACGTAGATATGTAAAACTATAACAATTTGTGTACAGTGTAAATCGGTATAGTCAGTAACAACCCTAAGCGTCATACAGCTAAAAGAAAGTTGCACCCTTGCATAGACATCGTAAACATAAATGGCTGGTTGTGAACAGTATCCATCATTATGTAGTTAGAGAGAGAGAGAGAGAGAGAGAGAGAGAGAGAGAGAGAGAGAGAGAGAGAGAGAGAGACAGACAGACAGACAGACAGACAGACAGACAGACAGACAGACAGACAGACAGAGACAGAGATCTGACAGCGAAAATGCGTGATGGAGTCAAAGAGACAAGAATGAAGTGCGCTGGTACCACACAGTGCCGTGTTTATGTTACCATTGTGAGCCAGTGAAGTCTGCGCTAAATACACTGAAGTCCAAAAGAAACGCAAGTTAAGAGTTATTTAAGGTTTTGTTAAAATTCATGCACTAAAGGTGGGTTTCAGAGGAAAATTCTGCACGAGCATGAGTTAGCATAGTGTCCTGCACGTAGCCTGTGAAAATCACGTGTGCAGCGCCCAAAGTGCGCTCCTTGCAGCGTGCTGAAGATGGAGACTGTTTTTAGCTCGTGCAGCCCACACAAAAGCTGCTAGACCGGATTTTTTTTTGTTAACAGTACTCAGCTCACACAAGGAACAAAAACCTGTCTCCGTCCACTGTCTGAAATCAGCCATTTGTACAGTAGAAGCATGCCAAGACTGAGTGCCAGTGACCGGGAGAGAGCAATCGGGCGATTGCAAGCTGGAAATCGCCCAGCTGCCGTTGCAAATGTCATGGGCGTGGCAACCTCGACCATCTGTCGTCTGTGGACCCGATTCCAAGCCAGCGGCAGCACCCGGGATGGCGCTAGAAGCGGACGACCTCGTGTGACTACTGCTCGCCAGGACCGGGTCATCTACCGTCAGCACCTGCGCCAACCGTTCCTCCCGGCTACAGAAACCTCCAGGAACACCGTTGGAACCCATGGCGCTCGCATCTCGGGTCTCACGACACGACGCCGGCTGGCAGCCAGCCACCTGTACTGCAGGCGCCCTGCTCGCCGCACATTGCTTACTGCACAGCACAGGCAGCAGCGACTGCAGTGGGGACATCAACACCTCAACTGGAACCAGTGGCAGTGGCGAGACATCCTTTTTACGGACGAAAGCCGCTACTGCATCAGCCACGCGGACGGCCGCATCAGGGTGTGGCGAAGACGCAACCAGAGGTACGCCGCCAACAACATCCTGCAACACAACGCCTCGGGAGGCCCTAGCGTCATGATCTGGGGTGGGATAGGCCTCAACCGTCTTGTGGGCCCCGTGGTCTTCCAAGGCATCGGCCCTGGGCGCGGAAACGGCGTGAATGCACAGCGGTACATCAACCAGGTCCTGGGGCCCACAGTCGTGCCGTACTTCCAGCTACACGGCAACCTTTCCTTGCAGCAGGACAACGCTCGCCCCCACACCGCGAGGGCCACCACGGCCTTCCTGCAGCAGAACAACATCAGGGTGATGCCCTGGCCCTCCCTGAGCCCAGATATGAATCCCATTGAACACTTGTGGGACATTGTGCAAAGGGAGCTGAATGCCTTCCAGCCGAGGCCAACAACCGCACCCCAGTTGGAGCAGGCCATCAGGCAAATCTGGACCACCATCAACATAGCCACTGTCAACCGCCTAGCGCGCTCCATGAGAGCCAGATGTCAGGCCCTTGTCAACGCCAATGGGGGACACACGCGTTACTGAGCCTGGCGGTGAGAACTTTCGTTCGGTAAAGTTTTTTTGTTTGTGACAATCAAAGAACATTGCCCCAAGATGCTTTGTACCAATTGTCGTGAAATTCGTTCGATTCGATCTCGTCAAAATGAAATGTACAAGAATGAGATTAAATTTCTTGAAATTTCAACTTGCGTTTCTTTTGGACTTCAGTGTATTAGACTAGTTCCGCGCCAGCGACCGCGTGGGCCTTGTGGAGGGGTCCATTGTTATGGTAGTCGAATGATCTAAGGCTGAATTTGATGTTTCATCCAATTTCTGCCACGTCCATTTCGGGGTTTTGTGAGATTTTGCAGATGTACTATAGATAACTCCGAAGAGTTTGGTTTGTGTAAAGTTGGTATTTTGCATTTTGATGCAGTTGTGAAGCCATTCTTAATTTGCTGCCTTCAAGAGCCTATGCCAAATGCTTTTTATTTGGCTCTTGAACGGGTGATTTTATGTGCTCAGCATTGCGCCGTTGTGTATCTTAAGGCAAGACACGGGTCGAAAAGTTGGGAAAATTTCATATCTGGACGTTTTTGATATAACATCAGTTTTGAGTAGTTCAAACACTCGCAAATGCCCCCGTTTTTTTTTACCTGTCAATCGAAAATTAGTTGAATAAAATGGCTTTTAAAAACATCACTCCTCGTAAAAAACGTTTAAAACGTCATTAATGCATCATATTTTATTACTTTTGGAACAATTGTAACTTTTGATCTATTCTACGAAGAGGTTCATGCCCAGTACCGTTGGATATCGCGTCTTTTCGATCGAGCAGAGCAAGGGAAATAACTCCGCCAACTATAGTGGTCTATTTTTAGTTTATGATTTCAAACAGCGTACACAGGGTTGTTTTGAAACTCACTAGCCAATCATTGAGCTTAGAGAGGGAATTCCACTTGTTTCAACCAATCAGAGACTCCGAAGCGAGGATTCCCTGGCCCACAATGCATCGTAAACATGGCTGCCGCTTTGACTATTTCTCTCAGTAAGTTCATATTTCGCAGCGATTCTAATAAATCCGACTTCAATCAAACGATCAGTGAATGCCAATGAGTGAATAGATTCAACATCATGCCGCGACTGAAAGTGTGGCCGAAGAGAGCAGCTTGTGGTTGCACGCACCTCAAAAGCACTTCGAGGTCAAGGCCAAATGTCTACACCTACTACGTCAACACCCACGTTGACTGTGCCATCGCGATCGACATCTCCTCGTCCCTCCACCTCAACTGCCTCGATTCCGGAAGAAATATTGACGACATCAGCATCAAGGAGGAAGATACAGATGATGCAGACAGAAGCGGAGCAGCCGATTGAAACCGATCAAAAGTGGGTCATCCTGCACGTAGATTAGCTGACTGAACTGGTGAAGGATGTTCTTTGCCCAAACTGTTTTATGTCTGGTCTATCCATCAGCATACTCCTTGATGAAAACAGAGGCTTTGCCAGCAAACTGTGCTGGAAATGTGGAGCCTGTAATTCGGAGAACTGTGTCATGTCGTCTCATAAACTTGAGCAGGCAAGGAAGGGAAAAGGAGGTGTGCCATTTGAGGTAAACAAAAGAATGATTTTGTTCAGTCATTTGGTAGAAGGGGGATTCTCCACGCTTGAAAAGTTTAAGACGGCTCTGGGGATGAAAGGAATGCATCTCAAGACATTCCAAGCCCATGACAAAGATTTGTCAGGCAAGACAAATTTTAATTTTGTTTCCCTAATCTTTGTGCAAACCTGTATATCTGTAAAATAACAAGTTTCCCAAGCATGGTTACATCAGGGTATTGAATTTCTTCCACTGTATTGACATTTCCCTCTGTCTTCTTCTAACCCAATTTTTTGTTTTCAGATGTTGGCGAGTTGTTAATCTCTTGGTAACTCAAACCAATTTTTCTTTCCAGCCACTGAGAAAGTGTCAGGGGAAGAAGTCTTGCAGCGTGCTGCTGTTGCCATCCGCCAAGCCTATGCTGAGACAGATCCTGACATCACAGAGGCTTTGGAGCGTGGGGAAACACCAGTTGTTGACATCAGTGTGTCATTTGATGGCACCTGGCAAAAAAGAGGGTTCACCAGCCTATTTGGGGCAGGCATCTGCATTGACATCCTCACAGGCCTGGTGATTGACTACCAGTTGATGTCCAAGTATTGCCACGCCTGCAAAGTCAATGAGAACAGACTGTCTGGAGATGATCTGCAGGCCTGGAGGGAATCCCATGCCCCTGTTTGCTCCATCAACCACACCCAGTCAAGCAAGGCCATGGAGCAAGAGGCTGCCAAGCAAATGTGGAATAGGTCGCTTGATAAGCACAAGCTTAGGTATGTGGAGATGCTGGCTGACGGTGACTCAGGTGCCATCACTGAGGTGAGAAAGCTCAATCCCTATGGTGACATTGAGGTAGAGAAACTTGAGTGTGTAAACCATGCTCATAAGCGAATGGGAACTGCTCTCAGGAAGCTGGCTAGGGAGAACAGGCTGGGAGGAAGAGGGAAAGGAAGGCTCACTGACAAGAAGTGTGACATTCTTCAAAGTTACTACCGCAAAGCAATCATCAACAACACAGACAGTGTGGAAAAGATGAAGTCAGCTGTCTGGGCTGGTTTCTACCACAGCATCTCCACTGATGAGAATAGTTACCATCAGAACTGTCCTGTGGGAAAGTGGTGCTGGTACAGGAATGACCTGGCTGCTGGGAAGCAGCCCTCATCCCATGCTGACCATCCCAGTCACACCTACCTCAGCCCAGAAGTTGGTGAGAAAGTGTCAAAAGTATACCACAGAATGACTGTAGACAGTCTGCTTTCCAGGATGCAACATGGTGGCACTCAAAATGCCAATGAATGTCTGAACTCACAGATCTGGCTGCGCTGTCCCAAGACTACCTTCAGAGGCCGGGAGAGGGTGGAAGGAGCTTTGGCCAGTGCTGTTGCAGAGTTCAACGAAGGTGCCCAAAGCCTAGCCAAAGTCATGGACAAGCTGTGGTTGGACATCTCATCCATAACCCTCAGCACTCTGGCAGCTGCTGATGCCAGAAGAGTGAAGAAAGCTGATGTGGCAACCTCTGTTCAGGCACAACAAAGGCGCCAACACTATGTGGCTTCAAGGTGTCAGAAGAGGAGGCTTCAGGAGGAAGAAGGGGAATGGCAGACTGACTTGTTGTTGACTCATTCCCAGCATGCGTCTCCCTGAAGTTGCCTGTGTTGGCCTTGGCATTTCCTGTGTAGTACTAGTAGTAGGGCTGATCCTTTCCTGTTGAGCATGAACTTATCCATCCCTGCCGTTTTCGTACTGGGGACTGACTCACAGCACAAAAACGCTGAAAACTGGAAACTGTAAGTTCAGTTTCATTTTTTAGCATGTGTAGTGCTGCTGGATGCATGTATGAATAAATGAAACAAGTTTTAGCCATGATGGACAGTTTTAGTAGGACTTTTGCATGACTAAAAGTTGTTTTTGCCATTTTCTCAAAATGTGTTTTTTTTCGTTGAGTTCAAATCAATTAATTATTAAAACTTATCACAGGATGATGATGATGATGACTTGTAATTTTGCAGGTTTGTTACATGTATAATACTTTATGAACATACAGATATTTTTTGCGGTGAACTTATTATTTGGCCAGATATGATTTTTTTTTCTTTGATATTGACCCTACTTTATTTGCAATTAAAATAATGATGTGGAAGCAATAAGTACATTTTATTACTTTTTGCATTACAAACATAATCTTCTGAACATTTGAAGATAAAGAGTGTACAATTTTAATGCAAAAAGAATTTTTAAAAAATTACAAGTAGTTAAGAAGTTATAGAAAAATGAAAAGATACAGAAAGCATATTTTTGCAAGTTAGGCTGCCATTTTGGATTACCCATAATTCTAATTACTGTCAAACTTTGATGTTTTGATTTACTGTTATGAGTTCTTTCATGCCAATGAAACAAAAAAATTTCAATAAACATATTTTTTAATGTCATGCTTCCTAGTAGTGTCTTGCCTTAAAATGACGACATCTCAAAAACTATTTAAGATATTCTCTTACTTTTTGTTGTTGTTATGTTTGGTTTGAAAATGTCTATTTATGTAACACAAAAACTTTAAATAAATCTGATAATAAAATGTTGGCTGCCGCTACCTACTGAAAGTCAGCCTAAAGAAGACGGAGGTCCTCCACCAACCTGCCCCCCGAGAAGCGTCTCACCCTCTTCACATCTACATTGGGGAGACCGAACTACGCTCTGTCAGCCAGTTTGCATACCTGGGCTGCACCATCACGGCAGATGCCAAGATAGATAAGGAAGTGGACAGCAGAATAGCCAAGGCAGCAGAGCCTTTGGCAGGTTGTGTAAGAGAGTGTGGAGCAACAAACACCTCAGAAAGGACACAAAAATCAGTGTATACAGAGCCGTTGTCCTTCCCACACTGTACCACCGGCACCTGAGGCTCTTGGAACGTTTCATGAAGATTCACATTGAATCCTGACCTGTCAACTGATGAGGGGAGATGCCAGATGACGGGCCCTGCCATGCCTGCCAATTGTCATTCCACCATTGTGAAATCGTTCAAGCTCAGCGGAAAAGGCCAAGGTCGAAAGATTCTGACATCACGGCCTCGAACTCCAAAACGAGCTCTACTCTCAGCTAAGTAAAGATTTGGTAAAAGGCTGGCTGGCTAAACATTAATATTAAGGTATTGTGTTTATATTCAGTGATGAGAAGAATTATTGTTCATCAGTAGTCATTATTAACCCATTTCCGCCGGATGCGACGCTCACGTTGCATCTACCTTTACCGACGGATGCAACGTACATGTCGCATCCTATAGTAGCTCTGTAAAACGGATTGAGGCAAGTCAATCTTGTCGGCCTATCAACAACGCAGGGAATTGTGGGATATCTGCAAATAACTGCGCGCATAGTGCGAAGATTTCGTCGTGATCGGTGATGTAGAATCAAAGTTATTGATGTTTTAATCTTGTGACATTTCGATTTTTGGAACATTTTGTCAAAATGGCTGAAGAAGGATCTGATATGAGTGAGGGAAGTGACATTGAAGTGGAATTAGACCCAGAATCGGCCCAAGTTGGTGACGAACCTGACGGATTAGACATCAAACAAGGTGGAGGAGGCGAGTTTTTGGAAGAAGAATCGGATGAAGATGTCAGTGAACCCAGAGCAGCAAGTGAGTGGAAGTACACAGGTTTCACCCAACGCTCTGAAGAAACTTTCAAGCGAACAGGGGCATGACATATTACTCTTTTGGTGTAATTTTGCTTGGACGATATTTCATGAAGATCTGTGTGGAATTCTACACCATAATGTGGATTACTTTGCTTGATTTCTGCATGAAAATGCTATGGTATGTATGTATATGCATGAGATGTGTTTGCACAAGTTCTAAAGACAACAATTTCACTGACGTCAGGATGTCATATCCTCCAGTCCAGAAAATGAAGAATAATGTTTAGAAATCTCATAAATGTTCAGAGATGATGCAAAAATGGTTAGTATTTTTGCCCATGTTAATTATTTTGTCATCTGTGAAAGTTCAATGAAGATAACAATCATATGCTATGCTAGAAAGAGTTTCGTGTCATGTAACAATATTTTATTTATCTTTTTTATTATGATACTGTGTAAAGCATTGTTCTTATTTTGTGAAAGATGATGAAATAATAACAAAGCACAATATATTAGTTACAAATCAGTGGCTAATTGATATACATACATTGACCAACAAGAAGGGCAAAGCCCATACGACTCACATGCTTGACCTTGACCTTTATATGACCTTGACCTTCAGGTGACCTTCAAGGTCAAGGTCAAACAACTAAACCTACCAATGACATCATACACTAAGAAATGCTTTACACATTTTCCCTACCAAAATACATGTGACCTTGACCCAAGGTCAAGGTCATCCAAGGTCATGCAACACAAAGCTGTTAATTCAAGACATAGGAAGCACAATGGTGCTTATTGGCACTTTCTACCATGAGATATAGTCACTTTTAGTGGTTCACTACCCCATTTTGGTCACATTTCATAAGGGTCAAAGTGACCTTGACCTTGATGATATGTGACCAAATGTGTCTCATGATGAAAGTATAACATGTGCCCCACATAATTATTAAGTTTGAAACAGTTATCTTCCATAGTTCAGGGTCAAGGTCACTTCAAAATATGTATACAATCCAACTTTGAAGAGCTACTGTGACCTTGACCTTGAAGCAAGGTCAACCAAACTGGTATCAAAAGATAGGGCTTGCTTTGACCTATATACCACTTGTAGCTAAGGTCGCCATTCTCAATAACCTGGGAGAAAATTGGGAAAATGTGAAAAATGACTGTTTTTGAGACCACATTTATGGCTCCTGTGACCTTGACCTTGAAGCAAGGTCAAGTCACTATGTATATTTTTTGAGGCCTTGTCATCATACACCATCATGCCACATTTGGTGTTGATAGACTTAATAGTCTCCGAGAAAAATCCAACGTTTAAGGTTTTTACGGACGCCCGCCCGGACGGACGGACGGACGGACGGACGGACGGACGACACGGCTCAGTACATAGACTCACTTTTGCTTCGCATGTGAGTCAAAAAATGAGAAAAATGCAAATGTGCAAGTAAAGATGGAGAATGGTAAAATGCTGATATCACAGCAAGTTTAATTTGATTTTGTGTGAAATACTTTGTAAATCATGGATGCTGCTGTACTTTACTCACATGATTGATAAATGGTTCACATTTTCTTTACAGTTAAAACAGTTGCATTTTAATTCATCATTTTATTTACAATAGGTTGTAAAATTGCAGAGAATTGTCATTTTCCGCTATTTATTCATTTTTCTTAAAATGGCAAAACAAAAGTATTTGTAAGAGAGGCAAATGCTTGACATGACTAGAAAGCCAAGAATATAAGCTTTCTTACAGTGTTTGAATCATGAAAATATCTTGTACACAAGCAGAGAAAATAAATTTTGAAACCGGTCACTGGATTCGGGTTTTTTTTTTTTGCAAAAATGCTCAGGAACCAGGGAGCTTCTTTATTTTTATTACAGATAACGTTAGGCTGAAATGGGTTAAAGCTGTTGTTAAAATTCAATATGCCCACTTATCTTGTGTTGTCCTGTTACTTGATTGCATGGAAGGTGAGTGAATGTTACAGGACGGTAATGAATACCCCTAGACAATCAAAATTGAGACAGACGAGCACCGTCGTGTAACAATACACAACTGGTTGTGTGTATAAACATGTGCAAGCATTGTCAGCATACAACCATCTCCTCAGGACACTCAGCCTCTCCACTTCAGATGGGTATGAAATGTTCCCTACTGCCACAATGGATTCCTCAGTGACGGACAGAAAGAGTAACACCAGTGTTGCAGCAGCACTAGAGTGACCATTGCAAGATGTTAGGGTCACATCAAAGGTAAATTTTGTCAGCTGAACTGCTTGGACACACTGAGGGCAGACAGAATGTGCGAGTCTCTGCTGGCAGAATGTGTGTTGCACATCAGCATTCAGCACACATCAGAGGAGAATGGTGAAATGATCAGTAAAAAAGAAGGCACAGATGAAAACCCAATGACTGGGAACCCATCAGCTGCTAGAAAACAAGATCTCGATGCAGACATGCTGCAGTTTCTGATCCACACAAGTACTTCCTCTTCCCTCCTACGATGCAATCGGACTGACAACATCTTGTGCATGGGGATGTCCACTTGATACTTTCAGAACTGCGGAAGTAATTTATGTTCCAAGTGGGGAAAAACTGATGAACACAGATGCAAACTTCAGCCATTTTTTGGGCACCCAGATACTGTGGGTTTGAAAAATTAATGTGATATGTTTGCCTGTTTATTGTATCAGTTGGAAATATGTGAAGTTACAATTGAAATACTGTAGGTGACTGACACACATGAAAACTCAAAAGACGTGCGACGGCCACATCTTTTCAGATGTCTTGTAGTTCAAACATGTAAGCCCTTATATTAAATTTTCCTTATTTTCTAATCAGCAATGACCCTCCTTTTGTGTTCAGAAGCAATGCAGCATACTGAATGTTCACAGAGCCTCTACCTCACCCTCTCTCAGGGGCTCATCCAGTGCAAATCTGTGGCATTATGTGAACAGTGGGACAAAGCCTCTAGCACCACAATCTGACACAACACTACACAACGCAACACATGGAACAAAACACTACACAATGCAACACATGGAACAAAACACTACACAAAGCAACACATGAAACAAAACACTACACAAACACATGAAACAAAACGCAACACAAAGCAACACATGAAACAAAACGCATTGCAGCACACAACACAAAATACCACACCTGGCAACTAGACAGCCAACCACATTTGTCTTCATAATACTACATCAAACATTAACTATAAAACTGAAGCATTCATTCACACCCTTTCATTCCTCCAATACAAGTCATTAAAAAGTAGGAAATCCATTGACGACAAATGTTTATCACAGTCTCAGAGTTGACTTAACATCACCATGACTCACTGATATGCGCATGAAAGAGGCCAAGTCATCAGTCATAGAGAATGAGGCCAGTGTCCTTGTTACACTATGAATATGCATTTTCACCAGGCACCTGAGCATGGATTCATGAGAGCATAAAAATACTTCAGTGCTTTTATCGTAGGAAGGAATGTGACTTGAAAGGCATTCATAGACATCATCTTCTCTCAAAACCAACTGAGAAAGAGCAGATATTCACACAGTTCACTACTTTCATGCTATCCCTGTAAAAGGACAAGACAGGTTTGTCTCAGGATTCTTCATGCATTCACTGAGCAAAAACGACTCAATTTCTCACGGCTCTCGATTTCAGCTTACACATTCATACATCCCCACTGAAAGCACCAGTACTCTCACGCAGACTTAGCCCACACCACGACACCCTCTTCAAAGAACTGCTGCCAAAACACACTCCACACACTTCTCCAACCTGATGGCGGTTTTCTCTAATATAGCAGGAGGTCGTGCTCCGAGAGGGCATGGGTCATGAAGGGCAAGGCAGGTCGGGCAGTCAGGCAAGACATGAAGGTCACTGGCTGAAGAAATTCTGGGCCTGGGGAGTGAGCAAGCCCGGCAGGTTGTGCAGTCGGAGAAGTCCTGCCTGTCCCCCAGAGGCAATCCAGGTGCAGCTGCCCATGTTGGGATTCATGGCCACCTGGGAGAAATGACACGGCACTTGATACATGGCGGACATGATGGAAACAAAAGCCATTCTCACTACAAAAGATGTATCCTGTGCTGTACTCATAGAAGCTTTGCCACTACCCCTTCCCATTTTACAAAACTGAAAAGAAGCAGCACGTACCCAAGATCATGCTATGCAAGGAATTATCACCCTCCAACAGGCACACTTCCAAGGTCAGCTAGAACTTAACACCACCATCATCATCATTGTAAATTCTTTTATTGTGTGATCTCTGAAAATGTTCACTCGCACAGTTGGAGCATTCCGCAATGTTTTTTCTAAGATGTATGTCTTTATTTTCCATATCCACACAGTGTTCTCTTATCACAGTAGCTGGAATCTGAGTCCAGGTCAAAGCACAAGTGAGATCCTATGTAAGCTTAAGCTTATTTGCAAAGCTTCTGAAAACTGTACCTAGATGTTCACTGGATACACAGGCTTTGCATGATGGGATTGCCTTGTAATTATGGTTTACTGGCAGTAGTGATTTGACTCTCTAGCAGATACATACCCAGAGACATGTTCACAGCAAATGGCAGATGCTGAGATGGTGCATGCAAAGTTTCTGTTGAACCTAGCCTTATACCTAGTGCCAGTGAAATGTAACACTCATTTCCACACTTTAAATGAATATAATTTCAGTTATGTTTTTGTGTGACCTGTGTGTTGTGTAATATGATATATACACTCCAATTGAGAGACAGGTTATAGTCGACTGACTGATAGGCATGTTTGAATCTGGCGCCGTTTGCTATGAATCTTGGGATTGTGAGAGCTCTCTACACATGGAGACTGCGCAGAAGAGCCTCGCTTTCATAATAACAGTCGCCATATTTTTTCACTGCAAGTGCGCGAATTTAGAGCGAATTTTCAAGTTACCGATCGAGGTAGATGCGCTGCTGCACGATTTTGATTGCGCACGCTGGCCAAAAAATGGCTGAGCTCGATCCTGATGAAGAGCGAATCTTTGAAATATTGTTTGATTCTGACTCAGAAGAAGAATTCCATGGCTTCACAGAGGAAGATTTGGTCGAGTTTGCCACAGAAAGTGAGTCTGATGACGAAATCAAAGTTGAACCAGCCCAGTCCAAGATTCCATCTGCGTATGACCACTCATGGTTGCTGGAGTGCCAGACCATGGACTCTCCTCAACATGTGCCCGACGACGTATCGGAATCGGATGCTTTTCATCTCTATTTCAACGATGAAGTCGTTGACTTGATGGTCGACGAAACGAATCGCTGCGCTGGTCAAGTGAGGCCGAAGAAAGGAAGCGATGCGGGAATTTATTCTCAAGTGAGTCAGAGGCAGCCTGTCACTCGACCTGTTTTTTATTTGTGTTGTCTCAGTTCTTTTTTCTCATCATATTGTATTGCATGGACATAAATTTCAGTAGGTCTATCAGAGAGAGCATTCAATTTTCCATCTTTCCTCCAAAAATGTTGCCTCTATAGCAAAGAATAAAATAATTGTATATTTTTAAACAGAAGAGGGGTCTTGTTTTTTGGGCACGTCCAGAAAATAACTGGCTGCAGGGAGTAAAAAACGTGAAAAATTTATGGCGTCCAGAGGGTTAAGCATGGACCCTTCTAAATGTCCAACAAAATACAGCAAAACCTACACCAAATGTGCTCAATAGTGGAAAAAAGACCAACTCTATGTCATGGTTTTTGAGAAATCGCAATGCGGAATTTTTGTTTGGTGACTTAAAAAGTGTAATGAAGCAAAGCAGCCCACTCTAGACCTCGAGGCATGTGCCTTTTTGTACCACAGTAAATGTCACAGGCAGCATGCAGAGCTAAAGAAGGCAACACACTTTTCTCATCAGTCAGCCTTTCTCATAGAGAGAGCAGCCTTCTTCATACAGAGAGCAGCCTTCCTCATAGAGAGAGCAGCCTTCCTCATAGAGAGAAGCAGCCTTCCTCATAGAGAGAGCAGCCTTCCTCATAGAGAGAGCAGCCTTCCTCATAGAGAGAGCAGCCTTCCTCATAGAGAGCAGCCTTCCTCATAGAGAGAGCAAGAGAGAGCAGCCTTCCTCATAGAGAGAGCAGCCTTCCTCATAGAGAGAGCAGCCTTGCTCATAGAGAGAGAGAGCAGCCTTGCTCATAGAGAGAGAGAGCAGCCTTGCTCATAGAGAGAGCAGCCTTCCTCATAGAGAGAGAGCAGCCTTCCTCATAGAGAGAGCAGCCTTGCTCATAGAGTGAGCAACCTTCCTCATAGAGAGCAGCCTTCCTTATAGAGAGAGCAGCCTTGCTCATAGAGAGAGCAGCCTTGCTCATAGAGAGAGAGCAGCCTTCCTCATAGAGAGAGCAGCCTTGCTCATAGAGAGAGCAGCCTTCCTCATAGAGAGAGAGAGCAACCTTCCTCATAGAGAGAGCAGCCTTCCTCATAGAGAGAGCAGCCTTGCTCATAGAGAGAGCAGCCTTGCTCATAGAGAGAGAGCAGCCTTCCTCATAGAGAGAGAGCAGCCTTCCTCATAGAGAGAGCAGCCTTGCTCATAGAGAGCAGCCTTCCTCATAGAGAGAGAGAGCAACCTTCCTCATAGAGAGCAGTTTTCCTCATAGAGAGCAGCCTTGCTCATAGAGAGAGCAGCCTTGCTCATAGAGAGAGAGAGCAGCCTTGCTCATAGAGAGCAGCCTTCCTCATAGAGAGAGAGAGCAACCTTCCTCATAGAGAGAGCAGCCTTGCTCATAGAGAGAGAGCAGCCTTGCTCATAGAGAGCAGCCTTCCTCATAGAGAGAGAGAGCAGCCTTCCTCATAGAGAGAGCAGCCTTGCTCATAGAGAGCAGCCTTCCTCATAGAGAGAGAGAGCAACCTTCCTCATAGAGAGCAGTTTTCCTCATAGAGAGAGCAGCCTTGCTCATAGAGAGAGAGCAGCCTTCCTCATAGAGAGAGCAGCCTTGCTCATAGAGAGAGAGAGCAGCCTTGCTCATAGAGAGCAGCCTTGCTCATAGAGAGAGCAGCCTTGCTCATAGAGAGAGCAGCCTTGCTCATAGAGAGAGCAGCCTTCCTCATAGAGAGAGCAGCCTTGCTCATAGAGAGAGAGAGCAGCCTTGCTCATAGAGAGAGCAGCCTTGCTCATAGAGAGAGCAGCCTTGCTCATAGAGAGAGCAGCCTTGCTCATAGAGAGAGCAGCCTTGCTCATAGAGAGAGCAGCCTTCCTCACAGAGAGAGCAGCCTTCCTCATAGAGAGCAGCCTTGCTCATAGAGAGCAGCCTTGCTCATAGAGAGAGCAGCCTTCCTCATAGAGAGAGCAGCCTTCCTCATAGAGAGAGCAGCCTTGCTCATAGAGAGCAGCCTTGCTCATAGAGAGCAGCCTTGCTCATAGAGAGAGCAGCCTTGCTCATAGAGAGCAGCCTTCCTCATAGAGAGAGAGCAGCCTTGCTCATAGAGAGAGCAGCCTTGCTCATAGAGAGAGCGGCCTTGCTCATAGAGAGAGCAGCCTTGCTCATAGAGAGCAGCCTTCCTCATAGAGAGAGCAGCCTTGCTCATAGAGAGCAGCCTTGCTCATAGAGAGAGCAGCCTTGCTCATAGAGAGAGCAGCCTTCCTCATAGAGAGCAGCCTTCCTCATAGAGAGAGCAGCCTTGCTCATAGAGAGCAGCCTTGCTCATAGAGAGAGCAGCCTTGCTCATAGAGAGAGCAGCCTTCCTCATAGAGAGAGCAGCCTTGCTCATAGAGAGAGCAGCCTTGCTCATAGAGAGAGCAGCCTTGCTCATAGAGAGAGCAGCCTTGCTCATAGAGAGAGAGCAGCCTTCCTCATAGAGAGAGCAGCCTTCCTCATAGAGAGAGCAGCCTTCCTCATAGAGAGAGCAGCCTTCCTCATAGAGAGAGCAGCCTTCCTCATAGAGAGAGCAGCCTTGCTCATAGAGAGCAGCCTTGCTCATAGTGAGAGTAGCCTTCCTCAGAGAGAGAGCAGCCTTCCTCATAGAGAGAGCAGCCTTCCTCATAGAGAGCAGCCTTGCTCATAGAGAGAGCAGCCTTCCTCATAGAGAGAGCAGCCTTGCTCATAGAGAGAGCAGCCTTGCTCATAGAGAGCAGCCTTGCTCATAGAGAGAGCAGCCTTGCTCATAGAGAGAGCAGCCTTCCTCACAGAGAGAGCAGCCTTCCTCATAGAGAGCAGCCTTCTTCATAGAGAGAGCAGCCTTCCTCATAGAGAGAGCAGCCTTGCTCATAGAGAGCAGCCTTCCTCATAGAGAGAGCAGCCTTCCTCATAGAGAGAGAGAGCAGCCTTCCTCATAGAGAGCAGCCTTCCTCATAGAGAGCAGCCTTGCTCATAGAGAGAGCAGCCTTGCTCATAGAGAGAGCAGCCTTGCTCATAGAGAGAGCAGCCTTGCTCATAGAGAGAGCAGCCTTCTTCATAGAGAGAGCAGCCTTGCTCATAGAGAGCAGCCTTGCTCATAGAGAGAGCAGCCTTGCTCATAGAGAGAGCAGCCTTCCTCATAGAGAGAGCAGCCTTCCTCATAGAGAGAGCAGCCTTCCTCATAGAGAGAGAGCAGCCTTCCTCATAGAGAGAGCAGCCTTCCTCATAGAGAGAGCAGCCTTGCTCATAGAGAGAGCAGCCTTGCTCATAGAGAGAGCAGCCTTCTTCATAGAGAGAGCAGCCTTCTTCATAGAGAGAGCAGCCTTCTTCATAGAGAGAGCAGCCTTGCTCATAGAGAGCAGCCTTGCTCATAGAGAGTAGCCTTCCTCATAGAGAGAGCAGCTTTGCTCATAGAGAGAGCAGCCTTCCTCATAGAGAGAGAGCAGCTTTGCTTCTAGAGAGCAGCTTTGCTTCTAGAGAGCAGCTTTGCTTCTAGAAAGAGCAGCTTACCCTGTGGAGCGCTGTCATGGGGAACCTGTCGTAGACATCCTCCTTCATTTCCTTGTGGACAGCATTGATGTCGCTTTTCACCTCCTTGGTGTCCTGCAGAAGTAGGAAGCCAGTGTACTAGTCACTTGTCCTGCCTCCAGGACACTGAGGCACAAGGCTTCACTAGTGTGACAGCTAGTCATGACCAGCAGGTCCTTCCATGCAGTCATTCAGTGTGGATTCAGTCCAAGAGTTAAAACCTAGGCCTTGACTGTGAGACTAATTTTGACACCGAATATCCCCCCCCCCTTCCCCCATACACTCACACACCTAATTAGAGTTTCCAAACACTAAATAAGCCATATCCACGCAGAAACAAGGCCATATATCTTACAATGAAGAATGGACAGCAATGCATCGAACACAACATCTCCCAGGGGCCGTTAATGGCTACATCTCCCTCCTTCAACTCCATCAGGAGAGATTCAATCACCTCTAACTAAAATGGTTCATGATCAACAAGGAGATTACAAAACATTCAAAATAAGAATTAAGACCAACATAGCATACAATAAATAAATAAATAAATACATAAATAAATAAATGAATGAAAGGAATACATTTTTTAAAGAAAGAAATACATACATACAGAACAAAAGAACGAAAGAAAGACAGAAAGAAAGAACAAAAGAAAGAATTGAAAGAAAGAAAAAAGTAAGCAAGAAAAATAGGACACGGGAGAGTGGGAGGGAGGACAACCCAACTCACCATGACTTTGTCCACAAACTCCACCAGTACGCCTTGCGCCATGTCCTTGTAGGTGATGGGCCAGATCTTGGAGGGGGCGGTGGTCTTGGCCCCCTTCTTGCCTGCCCCAGCCTTCCCCGCCTCCGCCTCGCCATTCACCTCTGCTGCAGGCAGCCCAACGTCGTGAAGGGCGGAGCGGTACAGGATCTATAGGCAGACATGAGGCCAGGGTGTGGAAGGCTTGCAAGCAGGCATGCATTATGATGGATGATGTTTTATGGTCTGTCAAGTATCAGCCTCCAATGACCATTATAAGTTACAGAGACGGTTAGACGTAAGAACAAGTGTTCATTTCCCTACTTGATGGGTGTATTTTCTCCTTTCAACGTTCAGGAGGACGTGCATGAAGAGTTGCTATAGTATCAGAGCTGCCTACTTCTGAAGTCAGTTTTCAATAGTAGAGGCCTCACTTTTCAGTGGTGAAGCTATTTTTTTCAGTAGTGAAGCTTCTTTTTTCGGTGATGAGGCTTTATTTTTCAGTAGTGAAGCCTCATTTTTCAGAAGTGACTAAAGTGAGGCTTAATTTTCAGCAGCAAATTATTTTCAAAAGTAAGTCATGCTGACATAATGTGAATATAACTTGATGCAACAGTAAATGATAGTATTGTTCCGCTGCTATCTCAAGAGAGTTACTTTTGTAATATGATTCTAGAGAGTTACTTTTCAAGTTTTTTTTAGTAACACTTCAAGATTTTTTTCTTCAGGTTGCTCCCTAGACATTCACCACTCTGGTTCGTGACAAAGTGGTTATTTCCACAGAAAAATCTGAGCATCTGTAGATGCAACTACACACTGAAGTTGTTACCACTAAATCTAGAGGTGGGAAGGTCGTTGTCATGTACAGGCTTGATGGTTAGATTGAGTTTTACGGCCTATCAGCCTTTGTACTTGTAGGCTATGTAAGGCCACTGAGTATGAAAATTACAAGAGTGGTTTAGAGCAAATGCAAATAAAGTAATGATGTCCCTTGTTATTTGCTTTTAATGAATCACTTGGGGAGGCGCGGTGGGTCTATTCTGACCCCCAACCCACAGAGGGCCAGGCACAGGCAAAGATGAACAGCACAAAGAACACAAAGCTTTCAGAGGGCATCCTCCCTAGTCCTGGCACTAATCTGATGCTGATAAGTCCCTGTCAGGCACTAAACTTACTGGTGGACTGGCTGCGAGCTTCTTTGCCGCTGTACTGCCTCATTCATTGTCCTTGCAATTAAAGTGACAAACTAATCAATACAAACAATATGCTCAAATTATGACAAATAATATCTCCACCAAAATAAGTGACAGATATCAACAAGCTTTGAAAGAGATGCACTGTTCAAAACTTAGTATTCTAGAATGCAATAACAAATTATCTCTGTACATCCAATTGTAGTCCTGTCTTTACTTCTAACCTGTGATGATGATGATGATGATGATGATGATGATGATGATGATGATGATGAAGAAGAAGAATGGTGTTTTGTGGCCTAAATGCCCAAGCATGCTTTGTGAAGCCATTCATATACATCACCTACGCTAGAGTAAGAGCAATTCAAATCTGGATGCCTGTTATGAATCAAACAAGGTGACCAGGTGGGTCTATTCTTACCCCCAACCCACAGGGGTCTGCGAAGAAAAGTATCATTAAGCAAACACTGCATCATCAAAGAGGTCTGCACCATATGGCCTCTACATCAAGGATTGGTGCCACAGCTAATGCAACGGGTTTTAAAGACTTGTCGCCACTCACGATTCTTCTAGAAATGGTGTTCTTGACGTCCTCCCAGCCTGCCAGGTGCGGGGCACGCGAGATGGCCAGCAGCCCAGTGTTGTCACAGCTTGCCAGCACATTCAGCCACTTGGAGAAACTCACGTCCTGTAAACAGAGGGACAATAATCAGTATGCATGTGTGTACATCTGTGTGCTAGTGTATGTGCTCACATGCGCGCATGCATACATTTGTGTGTGTACATGCATACTTGAGTATCTATGTCTGTAAATACAAGTGTGTATTCATGTTTGTGAAAGAAACAGATTATCATTGGGGAGGCTGCACATGCATACATACACATTAGTTATGCCAGACCATTTTTTAAACTTTACAACATGATTCCAATGTATATATATAATTGTAGTGCTCACTGATCTGATTACAATGCAATTTAAATTTTTGAAATCGGATGAGTAGAACCAAAGTTATGGTCCGAAAATATTTAGTAAGATTTGTTAAGACCCCCAGATTTGAGATGGCACCGGCTTGATCATTGAAATTATACTTATTTCAGCATAGTTCTTACAATAATAAAAATATCTTAATGGAACTTTCCAATTTACTAAAAAAACACATGCCGAATTCATTGGCGTCACCAAAAATTGTCTTTGACGCGATTTTTGTCGACTAATTTGCATAAAATTGCATAATTTTTACTTTTTTGCTATTTGTTTTAATAAAACTCAGTGATTGTTAAGGTATTCCTCCATATAATTTACATTTTAACTTTATAGATTGATACTATACAAGAAAACAACTCAAAAAGAATGATGAATTATGTTTATTCATTTGCATAATTAATTAGATGGGCTCCGATTGGCCGAAAATTAAATCAAGCAAAACTTTGCTAAATATGATCCGATTTCAGAAATTTAAACTGTATTTAGATGTAAATTGAAGTTCCTATTGAGTTCAAAGAATTCCATGTGATTTCATGTGCTTCTTTGGTGCTGGTCTGATTAATATAAGAGAATACATGTTAAAGTATAAGACGAGAGGTGAACGTTCAGACCTACACAAGCATTCAAACAATAATTCACAGCTATTTTGTTCTTACTTAATTTGATCAATTGCTATATTGATCAACTGCTACAGCAAAACAAGCCAAACTCTAGAATTATATGTACAGACTTATGCATTGAAGACTTGTTTACATAACGTTACACCACAAATTTCTGCTTTTCGTTTTTCACACTGTGCAGTTTAGCCATAATTTACATCAGTCACTAGTCAAGAGTTCAATAATGTTCTTGGGACTGGGACTCCTGTTGAATAAAGAATTCCATGTTGATGTATGGCTGAAACCACTGGTTTGATTCTCAGAATGGCTGCATATGATACTTTTGGAAATGTTATATGAAAGAGTCTGTGTCCCATCCATCGAGGTTTGGCTCAGAAAACAAGGTTCCATGGTTGACAAAGAAGTCTCGGAAGTGTGAATGTGAATCTGAAACAGAAGAAATTAGATTAGAATAAACACACACACCATTAACCAAATATCCTAAAACTCAAATGCTATTGTTATTTCATATTTGAGAAGCATTAAAATAAACACATGCACACATACAAAACATACTGAATTGAACTTGAAGGCATACATTGAACCCATTAATTTAAAAATAAATATATATACATGATATAAATCTAAATGGCCTTCAAACTATTAAAACTTTCTTTAGTATGCTATTTTCCACAACGTCACATAATTATATTTTCTCATTTAGAGACGAGATGGGAGAGATGGTAAGCTCTAGTATGTTTTGGTTTCACCCCATGGAGTAGGCCTATAATGGTCAAGAGTACAGAGGTGCTGAGTATTGGTGTGATACAAATATTTCAAAATTAACTTTCGGATACAGTAATGATACACTCTTAATTTCACATAAATATGATGCATTAGGTGATGTCTAAACTGTACAGAAAAGAAAAACTAAGTGTAATCTTTAGTTTAGTTGTATTTGAAGAAGACAGTTTCAGAGTTTGGAGTCTCAACTTGACACCACCACTCATTCAGAAAAAGAGCCACAAAAGATAAACTATTCAACACAAAAACTTTATTGCAGCTTCAACATCCAAGTATTAATGATTTTTTGCTCCTAGGTCAAGAAGAAATGAAATAAAACCATAATTGTTAGTCAACTCAACTCAACTTTACACCGCAGCGAATTTTCATGTCACACTTTCTCTCACTGACAGCATTTAATCTTTCGCGCAAAACATGAAAAACATCAAAGTTGAAGAAGATTTATTGAGCATTAAACACATTTGCAGAAACATCGATCTTTTGTCAACAACATGAAACAAGTTTGGATTGTGTGAGTTAACAGTGTGAGGAGAAAGAGGCTCTGTTTTGAGGTAGGATAGTGAAATCCGCGTACTCAGCACCTGCGTACTGTTGACCCTACACAGATACCCAACACCCCCTGCGAGAGCATTCCAAACTGCTGAGCAGCGGTTGAGAGACAACGGCATTCTAAAAATAGCTTGAGCGAGGGGTGCCGCAACAGTGGACTAGCCCAGTAAGCCTAGTCTGCGATGACCGACATTTTACCAACTTGTGATCATTGACTGCTTTTTGTAATTTTTCATTTCAATCTCACGGAATCACGTACAGAAAGTTTATCGCTAAAGCATCTAGGTATTGCTGGAATAAATCAAAACATCATTGCTTTGCAAAAAGCCTGACCAAACCAACTGTGAAGCAGTTGAAATGACAATTGCCGCACGCAAGCAGACGCTCCGTACTGTCGGTCATTGATCGTAAACTGACTGAAAAATTTCGATGGGGTACCTCAGGAAAATGCACGGTGAAGCGTCATATTTAACACACATAGGAAACCAAATACACCATTTAAAAGAGGAAATCTTGAGGAATTTAAATATGCACGTTCGAATTTGATCAGATTAGATTAACTGAGCAAATTTTTAAGAAGAAAAGGATCGTTGTCAAACTTACCTCAATAGCGCGGGATTGCAGATAGAACGGAAGTTCGAACAAACACCGAACGAAAGAGCAATCTTTGCTCTCATTGGTTGCCAAGTATGAAAGCTATCCAATCAGAAAGAGCGATGCACGAGAGATTTAAAAATAGTAACCCGATGTGGAAAACGCGGCTGTGCCCGTGCCACGGCAGGCACTGTGCGAGAAACACCCGATTTTCACAAACAACTTGTATTTTCGCAAAAAGTTCAAAACACACAAAATTCAAACTCTGTACACATATTCTTCAAACCTTTATTAACAACTTTCGTTCATATAATTATATATAACATTTTGCGGATTGACCACAATTAGCCTTGAAAGTGAAGTGGTAGTGTACTGTGCAGTTTGGCTAATAGCGCAAAGAGGGCGTTGGCATAACTACATACATGTGCGAGTGCATGCACTCACATGCTCACTCATGTGTGTTTATGCATCCATCCAAGCATAGACAACAAATGGATAAACAATTTTTTCAAGCAGCATGCTGATGGGAGGACAGACAGCATTACGAGGGACTACTGAACAGATGGATACCAAATTGAACAGGCTGAGGGACTGAGGGAGAGGCTGGTGGAGAGACATGGGGAGAGATGGAAAGGGAGATTGGCAAGGACACAGGCAGAAATGGAGAGAACAGCAGCAGATAACCCAAAGGAAGGAAATAGTGACAATGGAAGGCAGGCATGCTGCAAATCATCAACTCCACTGGTCCAGAGGGGTGCTGCAGCATTCATGGCCAAAATGACAGCAATCCATGGACTTCTAAGAGGGGGAATTTTTTTTAAGTTGGGGTCAAGGTAAATCAATTGACCCTAGTTTTTTCTGCTGACCCTAAAGTTCTTATTCAATCACAGAAGAACCTCATACAGTCCCATCATCCCTGCCCTATGAGCACTCAAGAAATCTGTTTAAAATAACATTCTGTTCAAGAAAGTTTGGTTTATGTTTAATCTTACCTCTTCTTAAAAAGAAAAAGAATTAAATTAATAACAAGAAGGGCAAAGCCCATACGACTCACATGCTGACCTTGACCTTTATATGACCTTGACCTTCAGGTGACCTTCAAGGTCAAACAACTAAACCTACCAATGACATCATACACTAAGAAATGCTTTACACATTTTTCCTACCAAAATACATGTGACCTTGACCCAAGGTCAAGGTCATCCAAGGTCATGCAACACAAAGCTGTTAATTCAAGACATAGGAAGCACAATGGTGATTATTGGCACTTTCTACCATGAGATATGGTCACTTTTAGTGGTCCACTACCCCATTTTGGTCACATTTCATAAGGGTCAAAGTGACCTTGACCTTGATGATATGTGACCAAATGTGTCTCATGATGAAAGTATAACATGTGCCCCACATAATTATTAAGTTTGAAACAGTTATCTTCCATAGTTCAGGGTCAGGGTCACTTCAAAATATGTATACAATCCAACTTTGAAGAGCTGTGACCTTGACCTTGAAGCAAGGTCAACCAAACTGGTATCAAAAGATAGGGATTACTTTGCCCTATATACCATATATAGGTCAGGTATCCAATCTCAAAAACTTCAGAGAAAATTGAGAAAATGTGAAAAATGACTTTTTTAGACAACATTTATGGCCCCTGCGACCTTGACCTTGAAGCAAGGACAAGTCACTATGTATGCTTTTTGAGGCCTTGTCATCACACATTTGGTATTGATAGACTTAATAGTCTCTGAGAAAAATCCAACGTTAAAGTTTTCGGACGCCCGGACGGACGAAACGGGTGAGTACATAGACTCACTTTTGCTTCGCATGTGAGTCAAAAATCAGGCCGACCTACCAACCCTATTTTTTTCCAGCCATGTCACCTTACCAAAAACTTTTTTCCACCCCTAATAAGACATCAGAAGATGAAAACTGGAACACCAAGGAACTAGAACAAGCATGCCTACCCAAGCAGCACTGTTGTGGGCGGAGATGGGCCGCTTGAAGTAGGCGTCCTTGGTGCCCGACTCCATGAAGCCACACGTGTTCCGTCCCGGGCTGCAAGACAACACATAGTGCACACAAGGCCAGCAAAGCGACAGCCTCCCAATCACTCACAACTACACAGCTTACTCAAACCTCCATCACCGTCCCTTGCACTGCAGATTTCACTTCCCTGTCTACAGAAAGGATCACGCTGGGTTTTTCATTATAGCACCAACTGGTCCATCTAAAAGTAGGTTACATATCGATGTTTGATTGGTGATTAAAGTGCCTGTCGGAACCCAGTGCTAAAGTATCTGGCTGTACAGACATCCTGCAAGAGAAACAGAAGAGAAGGCACTGGAGCAACTGTGCAGTAATGAACCTCATGCTGTTCATGCAATAAGCATGATGTGGCAAACCAAGTGAAATTCCTCTTGTCCTCAGTGACCTGGAAAGCCAAATCAGATTAAATGTGTATCATGTGACTCCCAGAGTCTAGGGGTACGAGGCTAATCAACTGTTGGGTAAGGTTTGACCTTCTTACATAACCCTAACAGTCACTGCCTTCAGTCTCGAAATCCCTCTAAACCATTAGATCATGAACGTTCTTTTCATAATGATTGAACCAGATATAAGGGATAATACAGAATCACTCATGCAGTATGTCAAACATACATATTAATTAGTAGGCTAGCTTTAACTATGAGAAAGGTAATGATGCAGTTCAGTTCAATAAATCTGTCTCTTATAACACCATGTTCTCTAAGAACACAAGTCCTCTTATTGGTGACTTCAGAGTTGAGGAGAGTCTCCACAGAAGAAATGGAGCAATGACGGGCAGGCACCTCTGAGACAGGTTCTCGAGCAGAACCTCAGCAGGGACCAAGGGACAAACCTGTGGCCTTCGCTTGCTTGAGCCATTGGTATCACCAGACTGCAGTTTCACAGATGGGGGACCATCACACATTCCAGACTTTTGCACAGATCTTCTCAGTTCCAGCAATTTTAGAAATGGCATCACCTGTGAGATACTGACCTGGTATTTTTACTCACAGCAGTAGTCTCCATGAAGGAACCAGCCAATCTATTGGGAGGACAGCAAGTTTTGTCATCCTCCTAAGACTCTCCCATCCTGATCTTCATTGTCCATTCTCCTACCATGGCAGGTTTTCATATGTCCTGTCTGCTTTGCCTTCTTTCTCCCCCCCCCCCCCCCCCCCAACTGAATGAATGAGTGTGAGTGAATGAATGAATGAATGGTTTTACAGCCTATCAGCCTTGTAGTCTATGCAAGCCCACTGATAAAAAATAGTAACTGGTGTTGGAGCATAAGCAATTCGTCATCTCACATGTCATCATCCCCTTACAATGGCATAGAGTGACGAAATGCTTATTCTCACTCCCAGTCCACAGGGGAACAGCCTAAGGCATAGCTGCCAACCTTCCAAAGTTAAAAAGAGTAACATGTGGGGGGTGGGTCCGGGAGGGGGGTACGCCCCCCTCCCGAATAGCGGGGGTCCGGGGGCGCAGCCCCCTGAAGCTGAAGCCTTTTTTGCAATCTGAAAGGCACATTTCTCATCTCCTGAAAGGAAAACTTATAATAGACGCGTTTCACAGTATTCAGTATCAACACTTCCCTTTCCACAACACAAATTGAAAAATTTTAAACACAATATTTCTCAAAGTGTGTGTGCTTTTTGGAAAGGCCAGGCTCTTAACTTGATGAAAAAGTAAGTTTAAGAGACAACAAGAACCTCCACTGGCAGATGCAGGCTCCGATTCAACCCTACCTTCACATTTAAAAAAAAGTATGTGTTCATAGAAATGCGATGTTTTCTGTCAAGTAAATAAGTCTACAGTCTGTATTACTTGTTGTAAAACATGTGGGATGTATCTGTGAAGAAAACTAAAGAAAGAAAAATGAACATTCCAAGATATAGATGAAGTGCTGATGTGGAGATGATTGACAAGCGAGANNNGTGCTATAAGACTAGTTAGAAATCTGTAACTTTGTTAGTTGTTTTTTGGGGTAGAGTTCAAGCTTGTCTTGCTGGCAGCATTTTTGGGATGCGTAAATGCCACTTATCACCAGAAACTTTGAAAGGGTTGTAGATACAATTTTAATGTCTTATTGCTGCAACAGGGTCTTCATCTGTGTACACAACAATTTTTGATCCTCTAGAGACTGATCTTCATAGTTTGCTAGAAGTTGTAAAATTTGCACTGTGCATTTTTCAGTGATTGTGTTATATAACAAGAACTATTCAATCTAGAACAATAAAAATTGATGTGAATTATCCTTGGTGTGTGTTTGTATTGTGTGCAAAGTTTCATTAAGATAGCTAAAACAGTTGCTGAGCAATGAATTTTTTTCTGATACCCCCGTTTTCTAAGCCATGTGCCCCCTTAATGCGCGCAAAGCGCCGCCAATGAGAAGAGAGCTTTCTAAGACTCTTCGGCAGACTCCTTTCGACCGGCCGTCATGGCTAAAGCAGTACTTCCCGTCACTAGCGGTGAAGATAAATCTACGTCATTTGTGACAAAAATCAGAGCCATCTTAGGTAAGTAATCATATTTATACTTAGAAAAGATCCTTAAGTAATTACTTTTGATAGTATTTTTTTTACTAAATTCATTTGTAATTGTGAAAATATATCGCTTGTTTCAGACCTATGCATTGACCTAATTAGTGCACTATTTCGTTTGAATGCTTTGTGCACTCGAGCACTGATTTAATTTTTTTCTTTAGGAAACAGTTGCTGCTGCTATGCTAAGAAAGTTTTAGTCATTTCTGAATCATTCTATGCCCGATATTAACGTGTTTTCTCATGGATTGCGACGGACGTACATTGATAAATATGGAGGTGCCTGGCCGCACCTCGCTTGCAATGACGTTGTTGATCAACATTTCAGTAAACAACATTTGGCATTGGTTTTGAAAGAAATATATTGCCTTTCTCTTTTTCCATCTTCCCTGCTTTGTCCAAGTTACCGAAAAGTGCAAATTAAATATTAAAGATGCATTTGAAGTGGTGAAACTGAAACTAAACACTATGAATGATTCTCTCTAACTCTTCCCCCACCCCGCCCCCAAAAGAGCATTTGAAGTGGCGAAACTCTTCCCCCACCCTGCCCCCAAAAGAGAAGGAAGCTAATGAAAGCAGCAATGCCAGTGATAGTTATGCAGGAGATGTATGGCACACTTGGGCCTGTACAGTATTAGCAGTTTGTAAATAACTTTTTACGTTAGTGTTGAAAACTGAGCATCTTCGCTTTTGTTGCAGGTGATGACCACTTTCAACATTTGAAAAGAGCCTTTGTAACAAGTGGAAGGGAAAGGCCTCCCTACAAGGCCCTGAGGGTCACGGGCAGGTTTCTACAACTTGTCCACAACCTCAAGGTGTACCATGGGGGTGGTGCTGACATAGAAGAGGAACCTCTGCCGTCAACTTCAACTTCTTCCACCTCCACTTCAAGCCTCAAGCGGAAACGCCAGGAGTATGAGAGTGAGGTGGACTCTGAAGAGGAGGAGCAGCTGTTTGCCGAGAAGGAGCACCAACAACCCGAGTTGGACAAATTTGTGCCATACAAGTTTGAAAAACTGGGAGACATTGTTGCTGTCCATTTCAATCAGGATTTTTATCTTGGTGAAGTTGTGAATATCTTTTCTGAGCTGGAAGCAGAAATCAACTTTCGTGAGAAGTGCAACATCACTTCCTTCACCTTTCGCTGGCCTACAGCAGAGGCCAGATGCACAGTGCACAGAAACTTTGTCTTTGCTGGAAACCTTTGCCTTGTCTCAGTGTCATCCTCAGGAAGGACAGTGACTGTTGCAGAGGAGGTTGATCTTTTGGCAAAACATGATCTGTACAAATCCCTTTTCTGCTAGGATATCCAAAACATTGAAACTCTAAACACACTAGTCACAGTTGTTTGCCTGAACAAAACCTTTCTGTAAATATATCCAAGTAGCAGCGAGGAAAAAAATCATAATCATGTGAAAACTAAAACATGCTTTTCTGGAAGCATGTATCCTATGAATGAATAATGATCTGGCTTTAAAAAGGTTTCATGTGATGATGTATGTACTGCATTATCATAACTATGGCAGGATTTTGTGTAGCTACGTAAAGACCCTCTGAACTGTTCTGTAGGCATTGTGCTTTATTTTCTAAACTTGTGCAGCTTATTGCGACTTATTCATTTCGTTTATGTCAACCTTTAAAGCATCAAATCTTGAGAACTAATAAAGATATTTGAATACATTTTGTGTTTTTTTCTAGTATTGAAAAGTTTAATTAGGTAAACTTAAGAAATCAAGTCTATGTCTAAAAATTTTCACTGCCAGTCAGTTCGGTTCAGTCTCTTAAGGCTATGTTCTGGTGTCAAAGAGGAGGTAATTCAAAGCAATATTTGTCCTTTCTTTTTTTGAAAGTACATTATTATACTATTAAAAAGAAGACATTTATCAATTTTTTTAAAAATTTAACTTACAAAAAAAAAGGGTTTTAAGGCTTTTTAATCAAAATTTATGCGATTTTGCAAGAAATTAGTGACTCCAGTAGGGTATCTTTCCTCTGTCAAAGGACTCCCAAATTGTGACAAAAAGACCATTAAGATAGGGTCAGTGGTTTAGTAGAGAGAAAATAAGGACAAACAGGATGTATATATTTCAAAACAAATTTTATTTCACATATCTACATCCGCATGCAAAATTTGCTCAAGATAGTACTTTGTTGATGTGTTATGCCATCTCAGTTAGATTAAGACATGAATTTTTTCTATGAAAGCACAGAATGATATATTTTGAAGATGGAGGCAAAATTTCATGAGTTTCCCTCCATAATTGACTGAAATAAGGAAACACCAATGATATGACATGCACGCAAATCCTAATTTTGAGAAAAATGCAAATTAAAGTAATGGTAGTCAAAATGTCTCTTGGAAGTAGCTAGAAATTTACTAAAGTCACCAGACATGTATACAGGGCCCTTCTCCTTCCCCTGCAGAGCTCTTCTTATGCTAGCTTGGGCCAGTCTCACTTTCCTCCTTTCTTTCTCCTTGATGCTCATCATCCATGCGAGCAACTTCTTTCACTTGATAACCCAGCGAACACCCAACTTCACTGTGTGTCTGCCCTCTGGAAGTCCTTCAGCAGACATGTACCTCAAGGTGGCCTCTCATGCTGCACTGAGCTCCCCTTTTGACAGTAGAACAGCCACTTCTACTCTGTTCTTGGATGGGAAGGAAATTTGGACACACAGCACGCATGCAAATACTAAATTTGATAAAATTTGCAAATGAAAGTGATAATTTAAAGTCAAAATGTCTCTTGGAAGTAACTTACAGATTACAAGAAGCCACCAGACTGATAATTTGATATGCAGGGCCCCCCCCCCCCCCCCCATCAAATGAGACAGAAATATCCAGAGTGTCATTCTCCTGCAAGTCTGGATAGATCTTCTTGTAGGCTTGTCTCACATGTTTGACAGCCTCTGACCTCACACAGTTCTGATGGTCTGGCGTGGACTTGAAGATCACATCACAGTGGTTGTGGAAGGTCCTAGGATGCATGCCAGAAAGGTTCATATACTCACAAAATTTGTTGAATTTGTAAACACCAAGCCCTGCAAGTATGCTCGCAACAACTGCTCTTCTGTTGATCTCAAAAGTCTTTTGAGATGTCAGTCTCTTACTAGTATGACACTTTGATAAGGTGGCACCACATGAATTGCAGCACAGAGTCATTACAGCTGCTAAGCCCTTCACTTGAGAGTAATCACATCTGATTTCAACCCCCTGGAGTTCACATTTAGGGCACAGAAGTGGTTCTATCACAGCGTTAACTTCATTGAAATCAACGATGGTGCTTGAAGTCGGACGCGAGGCGACAGTTGGTGAGTGTTCGAGCGATGCACGACCTACCACTTCTTCACCGAGGCGTGGACGTTTGCCACTGGGCCCTGGTACAGCAGACGATGCAGATGAACGCTTCCAGGACCCTCGAAGTCCAGATGAAGTACTTGGTTGAGGTGAATCCGGCCTCGAGGTCTCTTGAAATGCAGCGGACGCACGTGCTTCTGTTGTTGTTCGTCGAGTCGACTCGAAGGCAGATGCAGCGAAGCGGTCTGCCTCTTCTCTTGGTGCCCAGCGTTTCTTTCGAGCTTCGGCAAGGTGTTCTTTTCTCTTTTTCGATTTTCGGCTATGATACTGGACTGTGCGTTGCTTCGTTCGACCCATAATTTGCGCATGACGAGCGAAAACAATATCGAAGCGAGTGTAATCTTACACAAAGGCAGCCATGTTGTTTACTCCGCGAGCCAATCAGGCGGCTTGAATAAATCACGTGATCAGTTTCATCCAATGGTTCTCATGCTTTCTCGAGCTCCTTAGCGATGGAAAACAGCTTCTGATTGGCTTATACCAACAGATAGAGCTACAGACTATTAATATTCATGAGGTGCACATGCCAAGCTTTCCAACGGTATATGGCTTGCCGCAATCGCACAAACGAAATATTTTCTGATCGCTGGAAGAAAGGAGCTATTTGTACTCAACAAAAAAACTTTGTTTCGGAAAAAAAGCAGACAGTACCAATTAAATTGTGCTATTTTAGTACTTTTTAACGTGATTTGAACCATATGAGTAGCAGAGAGGTAATCTAGGATGGTTCAAGAACGAAGAAGAAGAACAAGAAGAAAAAGAAGAAAGCCCATTATATTACAAAGCATTAATTATTTTATATAGATTACTATACACAATACACAAAAGATCAGCTTTTAGCTTACCCAAACTGCTTCATTCTTTTGAATGGTGTTGAATGAACATTGATGCACAGCCCTTCGAAACGCTGAACATTCTCAGTTATACAGGAGTCTATAGCTACACCTTACATTCTTAGAGCCCATTCCATCAACTTCACCCTTCTGCATAATGGACAGTCAAGTTTCATGAATAATACAACACAGTCATGTTTCATGAACAATATAACACAACACAGTCATGTTTCATCAACTACACCCCACAGTCATAATAAAATTCACCTCCTATATCCTTGGCAATGCCCCAAGTTGAGAAAGCATGATGCGATCGACGGAGTATTCTTTACAGCTTTTGATTGTTCAGCTTCGCAATTTTTTGTGTGTTTGGTGGTCTTTTCATGGTCGGCTAGATCGTTTCTTCCTCCGTGAGAAATATTCACCGCACATCTGCATGCAGTACAGAAAGCAAACTTTTCACCTCTTGATGGACACGGAGCGGCCCATGGAAACTTTTCCTTGTAAGCCGCAATGTATCGTTGAAATCGTTTCGGCTTCGCATTATTTTTCTCTGCGCTAGTTGAACTCGACGCCATGTTGACTGCAGCCGCTATGCGCATGCGCGAAATTCGCAGAAGAGCTCCCTTCCCGATTCCAGCCAGTAGGCTAGGCATAGTGCGTTCAAAGGTGGTCAGCTTGGCGCGGAAAACGAGAGCACAAAAACTTCACTCGATAGACTAGCGCAACCTGTTGAAAGCCAAAGTTGCTTCGTTTAAAATTTCGTTTTTTTTTTTTGGGGGGGGGGGGGGGGGGAAATCGGAAACCGTATTTTTTTTAGAAAACAACGAAAACGACGACAGATATTAAAAAAACGATTTTTTACGGTTTTTCCGTAACAGTTGGCAGCTATGCTAAGGGAGGGAGGGCAGCAAGGTTTCCCACTCACAAGTCGTCCTCCCCTGACAATGGCCCAGGGTGGCATGGCATATTTTCTCACTGCAGCCTAAGGGAGGGAGGGAGGGAGGGCAGCAAGGTTTCCCACTCACAAGTCGTCCTCCCCTGACAATGGCACAGGGTGGCATGGCATATTTTCTCACTGCAGCCTAAGGGAGGGAGGGAGAGAAGCAAGGTTTCCCACTCACAAGTCGTCCTCCCCTGACAATGGCACAGGGTGGCATGGCATATTTTCTCACTGCAGCCTAAGGGAGGGAGGGAGAGAAGCAAGGTTTCCCACTCACCAGAAGACATCGTCCTGGGAGTAGACGGGGCCGCACCACAAGGGGGAGGCCCACTGGATGGCAGTGAAGGCGGAGACAGGGGCGGTGTGCAGCATCATGGAGTAGGGCAGCCACGTGTTCTCCACACTCCACACCTGCAGCATGCATGCACACACACACATGCACAACATCATGTCATCTCTAGGCATACAAAGGTGGCAAATTATAGCGTGCATGCACATAGGAGCACGTATGCCCATGCATGCACACATGCAGCTACAAAACCTGTTTATGCAATAACCTGTAGCTGTAAGTCACTTGCACGAGACCTGAGAGATCCACTCTGACACTGAGTCCCTGTATCACTCTACCCTGTGTCACTCTGACACTGAGTCCCTGCCTCACTCTACCCTGTGTCACTCGGACACTGAGTCCCTGCCTCACTGTACCCTGTGTCACCCTGACACTGAGTTCCTGCCTCACTCTACCCTGTGTCACTCTGACACTGAGTTCCTGCCTCACTCTACCCTGTGTCACTCGGACACTGAGTTCCTGCCTCACTCTACCCTGTGTCACTCTGACACTGAGTCCCTGCCTCACTCTACCCTGTGTCACTCTGACACAGAGTTCCTGCCTCACTCTACCCTGTGTCACTCTGACACAGAGTTCCTGCCTTACTCTTCCCTGTGTCACTCGGACACTGAGTTCCTGCCTTACTCTACCCTGTGTCACTCTGACACTGAATCCCTGCCTCACTCTACCCTGTGTCACTCTGACACAGAGTTCCTGCCTCACTCTACCCTGTGTCACTCTGACACAGAGTTCCTGCCTTACTCTTCCCTGTGTCACTCGGACACTGAGTTCCTGCCTCACTCTACCCTGTGTCACTCTGACACAGAGTTCCTGCCTCACTCTACCCTGTGTCACTCTGACACTGAGTTCCTGCCTCACTCTACCCTGTGTCACTCTGACACTGAGTTCCTGCCTCACTATACCCTGTGTCACTCTGACACTGAGTCCCTGCCTCACTCTACCCTGTGTCACTCTGACACTGAGTCCCTGCCGCACTCTACCCTGTGTCACTCTGACACTGAGTCCCTGCCGCACTCTACCCTGTGTCACTCTGACACAGAGTTCCTGCCTCACTCTACCCTGTGTCACTCTGACACTGAGTACCTGCCTCACTCTACCCTGTGTCACTCTGACACAAGAGTTCCTGCCTCACTCTACCCTGTGTCTCCAGAAGCTTGGCCAGCTTGGGGATCCCATCCCTTGCTGGGTCTCAGGTTACATATTAATCATAATTTTATTTCTTGCTCAAATACATGAATTATTTGGGGGGTCATTCACCCCACGATGTCAGTGCGCAGCGCCCAGTACCCAGCACCCAGTTTTACTCATGGGTGCGAGAGGCAATGTGGGCTAAGCACCTTGCCCAAGGATGCAACTCTAGAATCTGTGCAGAACTGAACACTGCACCAGCTAGTCACAAGGTGAGCCTCTTAACCACTGTACTACTGGAGCCCCCAACCAGGACAGCTGTTGAGTATGGTTCCTCACACAAGACAGGCACCTCCACGGAATTCCATGAGCCCTTTATTCCATGAGAAGTTACTGGCCCAACATAATAGGACCATGTGACCTTGTTCATGGATCCCTTGCGGGGTAGAGAGAAGAGAAGAGGGTCCTGCAGCCTCAGTGTTCTTGTGAGCAACAGTGCCAGCTGTTATCCCTCCTTGGGAGGGAGGGAGGGAGGGAGGGAGGGAGGGAGGGAGGGAGGGAGGGAGGGAGGGAGGGAGGGAGAGAGAGAGAGAGAGAGAGAGAGAGAGAGAGAGAGAGAGAGAGAGAGAGAGAGAGAGAGAGAGAGAGAGAGAGAGAGACAGAGAGAGAGAGAGACAGAGAGAGAGAGAGAGACAGAGAGAGAGAGACACAGAGAGAGACAGAGAGAGAGAGAGAGAGAGAGAGAGAGAGAGAGAGAGAGAGAGAGAGAGAGAGAGAGAGAGAGAGAGAGACAGAGAGACAGAGAGACAGAGAGAGACAGAGAAAGAGGCAGTGAGTAGAGACAGTCACAGAGAGAGAGAGAGAGAGAGAGAGAGAGAGACACAGAGAGAGAGACACAGAGAGAGAGAGACAGAGAGAGAGAGACAGAGAGAGAGAGAGACAGAGAGAGAGACAGAGAGAGAGACAGAGAGAGAAACAGAGACAAAGACAGACAGACAGACAGACAGACAGACAGACAGACAGACAGACAGACAGACAGACAGACAGCCAGACAGACAAAGGTATACACGCAGTCACACAAACACGCCATTCAGTGACTCCAAGGCACCTTGAAGGCAGCAGCAGACGGCAGGAAAAGGGGGAAACACCTGCAAGACAACAGAAGCCAGTGGGCAGGCAGCCACGGCGGGGAATGAAAAGCGGAGACTGCACAGCCAGAGACAAGACACCCACCTTGAGGTTGCGGTCAAGAGAACAGGTTGCAAAGGCGGAGGGAACGGAGGGGCACCAGGAAACGCCTGTCACACGGCGGCTGTGTGCCCAGAAACAGCGGAATGGCTTCAGCTCCTGGAGTCCGCCTTCTGCCGCCTCAGTGTTGACCAGCCACAGACACACCTGGCCTGCAACCCACAGGTACAGGTTAGGGTGCTTGCCTTTTTCTTTGCAAAATGTGGAGAGAAAAAAATGAGAGAAGAAAGCTTTTTCTCCCCATTTAGAATGCATCTAAAGATTCTAATGGAGATGAATGGAATAAAGTTTATCAGTGCTCAAATCACACATTTATAACCCAGGGATAGTCATTGAGCTACTCACATTTCCACGCCAGTACCATCTACACTTCCAGGGGAGCATGGAGCAAGGGTACAGATGAACAAACCAAAGTTAACTTTTAACAATTTCCCAGCTCAACCTCCACAAGTACAGGGTTTTATTCCTGGATGGGGAGAAGCAAGACGACTTATCCAGCTTCAAACAATGCACCCACTAGCCACATGCAGTAGCCTTCCCCTGTCAGCGGGGTTAGACCCACAGCATCTCACTTGGCCATTCGTAGGAGGTGTATAACTAGGGATACCAGGTGAATAACTAGGGATGCCAGGTGAATAACTAGGGATGCCATGTGAATAGGGATGCCATGTGCATAACTAGGGATACCATGTAAATAACTAGGGATGCCATGTGAATAACTAGGGATGCCATGTGAATAGGGATGCCATGTGAATAACTAGGGATGCCATGTGAATAGGGATGCCATGTGAATAACTAGGGATGCCATGTGAATAACTAGGGATGCTAGGTGAATAACTAGGGATGCCATGTGAATACCTAGGGATGCCATGTGAATACCTAGGGATGCCATGTGAATACCTAGGGATGCCATGTGAATAACTAGGGATGCCATGTGAATAACTAGGGATGCTAGGTGAATAACTAGGGATGCTAGGTGAATAACTAGGGATGCCATGTGGATAACTAGGGATGCTAGGTGAATAACTAGGGATGCCATGTGAATAACTAGGGATGCCATGTGAATAACTAGGGATGCCATGTGAATAACTAGGGATGCCATGTGAATAACTAGGGATGCCATGTGGATAACTAGGGATGCCATGTGAATAACTAGGGATGCTATGTGAATAACTAGGGATGCCATGTGAATAACTAGGGATGCTAGGTGAATAACTAGGGATGCCATGTGGATAACTAGGGATGCCATGTGAATAGGGATGCCAGGTGAATAACTAGGGATGCCATGTGAATAACTAGGGATGCTAGGTGAATAACTAGGGATGCCAGGTGAATAACTAGGGATGCCATGTGGATAACTAGGGATGCTAGGTGAATAACTAGGGATGCCATGTGAATAACTAGGGATGCTAGGTGAATAACTAGGGATGCCATGTGAATAACTAGGGATGCTAGGTGAATAACTAGGGATGCCATGTGAATAACTAGGGATGCCATGTGAATAACTAGGGATGCTAGGTGAATAACTAGGGATGCCATGTGAATAACTAGGGATGCCATGTGGATAACTAGGGATGCCATGTGAATAACTAGGGATGCCATGTGGATAACTAGGGATGCCATGTGAATAACTAGGGATGCCATGTGAATAACTAGGGATGCTAGGTGAATAACTAGGGATGCCATGTGAATAACTAGGGATGCCATGTGGATAACTAGGGATGCCATGTGAATAACTAGGGATGCCATGTGAATAACTAGGGATGCTAGGTGGATAACTAGGGATGCCATGTGAATAACTAGGGATGCTAGTGAACTAGGTGCCATGTGAATAACTAGGGATGCCATGTGAATAACTAGGGATGCCATGTGGATAACTAGGGATGCTAGGTGAATAACTAGGGATGCTATGTGAATAACTAGGGATGCCATGTGAATAACTAGGGATGCTATGTGAATAACTAGGGATGCCATGTGAATAACTAGGGATGCTAGGTGAATAACTAGGGATGCTATGTGAATAACTAGGGATGCCATGTGGATAACTAGGGATGCCATGTGGATAACTAGGGATGCCATGTGAATAACTAGGGATGCTAGGTGAATAACTAGGGATGCCATGTGAATAACTAGGGATGCCATGTGGATAACTAGGGATGCCAGGTGAATAACTAGGGATGCCATGTGAATAGGGATGCCATGTGCATAACTAGGGATACCATGTAAATAACTAGGGATACCATGTGAATAACTAGGGATGCCATGTGGATAACTAGGGATGCCAGGTGAATAACTAGGGATGCCATGTGGATAACTAGGGATGCCATGTGAATACCTAGGGATGCCATGTGAATAACTAGGGATACCAGGTGAATAACTAGGGATGCTAGGTGAATACCTAGGGATGCCATGTGAATACCTAGGGATGCCATGTGAATAACTAGGGATACCAGGTGAATAACTAGGGATGCTAGGTGAATAACTAGGGATGCTAGGTGAATAACTAGGGATGCCATGTGAATAACTAGGGATGCCAGGTGAATAACTAGGGATGCCATGTGAATAACTAGGGATGCTAGGTGAATAACTAGGGATGCCATGTGAATACCTAGGGATGCCATGTGAATAACTAGGGATGCCAGGTGAATAACTAGGGATGCCATGTGAATAACTAGGGATGCCAGGTGAATAACTAGGGATGCCATGTGAATAACTAGGGATGCCAGGTGAATAACTAGGGATGCCAGGTGAATAACTAGGGATGCCATGTGAATAACTAGGGATGCTAGGTGAATAACTAGGGATGCCATGTGAATAACTAGGGATGCCAGGTGAATACCTAGGGATGCCATGTGAATACCTAGGGATGCCATGTGAATAACTAGGGATGCCATGTGAATAACTAGGGATGCCAGGTGAATAACTAGGGATGCTAGGTGAATAACTAGGGATGCCATGTGAATAACTAGGGATGCCATGTGAATAACTAGGGATGCCAGGTGAATACCTAGGGATGCCATGTGAATAACTAGGGATGCCATGTGAATAACTAGGGATGCCATGTGAATAACTAGGGATGCCAGGTGAATAACTAGGGATGCCATGTGAATAACTAGGGATGCCAGGTGAATAACTAGGGATGCCATGTGAATAACTAGGGATGCTAGGTGAATAACTAGGGATGCCATGTGAATAACTAGGGATACCAGTTGAATAACTAGGGATGCCATGTGAATAACAAGGGCAAAGCCCATACAACTCACATGCTTGACCTTTACATGACCTTGACCTTCAGGTGACCTTCAAGGTCAAGGTCAAACAACTAAACCTACCAATGACATCATACACTAAGAACTGCTTTACACATTTTCTCTACCAAAATACATGTGACCTTGACCCAAGGTCAAGGTTATCCAAGGTCATGCAACACAAAGCTGTTAATTCAATACATAGGAAGCAAAATGGTGCTTATTGGCACTTTCTACCATGAGATATGGTCACTTTTAGTGGTTACTCAGACATGGGACAAGGGAATTAGGAAAAATACTGAAACTGAAAAGCGCCAAGGAAGGGGGGTCCGGGGGCATGCTCCCCCGAAAAAAATTTTAACACGAAGGGCAAAGCCCATACGACTCACATGCTTGACCTTGACCTTTACATGACCTTTACCTTCAGGTGACCTTCAAGGTCAAGGCCAATCAACTACACCTAGCAATGACACCATACACTAAACTAAGAAATGGACGGACGAAAAGGGTGAGTACATAGACTCACTTTTGCTTCACATGTGAGTCAAAAAACCACGTTCTCTTCAAGCCTCGATTCTGAAAATTGTACACATTCAATCGGACCTAACTTCCAGTTAGTGTGCAAAATGTCAAGGAAATCCGTCCAGTTTTTGAGAAATCAGCCGTTAAGTCGGGACAGACACACACACATACGCACACACACACACACACACACACAACCCGATAAAGTCTGTAGGACCTCCAGTAAACCTGGAGGGATAACTAGGGATGCTAGGTGAATAACTAGGGATGCCATGTGAATAACTAGGGATGCCAGGTGAATAACTAGGGATGCTAGGTGAATAACTAGGGATGCCATGTGAATAACTAGGGATGCCAGGTGAATAACTAGGGATGCCATGTGAATAACTAGGGATGCCAGGTGAATAACTAGGGATGCTAGGTGAATAACTAGGGATGCCATGTGAATAACTAGGGATGCCATGTGAATACCTAGGGATGCCATGTGAATACCTAGGGATGCCATGTGAATAACTAGGGATGCCATGTGAATAACTAGGGATGCTAGGTGAATAACTAGGGATGCTAGGTGAATAACTAGGGATGCCAGGTGAATAACTAGGGATGCCATGTGAATAACTAGGGATGCCATGTGAATAACTAGGGATGCTAGGTGAATAACTAGGGATGCCAGGTGAATAACTATTGGCCTTCAGGCTTATAAGAAAAAAAGTCATTGCTCAGTAAATATTAATGGTATGTTAATGAAATTTGGCAAACAATACAAAACACAGTAAAATAATATTCAGACTAATTTTCATTGTTTCAAATTAAGTTATTCATGAGTTATGACACAATCACTGAAAAATTACATAGACCTATTTCAGCCCCCCAAACAAGGTGACGGAATAAAGACAGCATGTTGAATTTCTGCATGTTTGTAGAATACAATGAGACTAGTAAGAAAACTAAAACTTTATTTGCTACTTTTTGGTAATAGTCATGTCATGCTGGGAGTGGGGTTTTTTCCTTATGAAAATGTCACAATACTAGAATTTAGAAACTGTTGTAAATGTTACAGATCCACTTATGATGTCTTTTTGTTTAAAATAGTCCTCTTCTTTGTTTACAACCACTGCAGATCTTAAAGAGGTTGATCATTGTAGCTTGGTCAAGGGACAAAAATAGGTATACATAATTTGTCAGTGATTGTGTCATAACTCATGATTTATCCCCCACCTTCATCCCCATAAACAACTGGGCTGCAGAGTTTCAAGGGCAGCTCAACCATGGGTGGCCCCAAGCAGCCAAAGAGGCTGGCTGCCATTTACCTTTCTTTCAAGTACTGCCTCGCTACCTGCCCAGGGATCAACCCATGTACATGCCTCCAAGGAATGAAGGCAAGTTACTCACCATTGCCAAATCCTCCCAGGATGTACTGGCATTCCCCTCCTTTCTGCCAGTCCACACTTGTACAGCAACCCGTCTCTGCAATCAAATCAACAAAGCCATCTTGCAATGCATGAACACCCACCCTACTGTGTCTGAAACATTTCATCAACAAAAATACAAGATTCTCTACTTCTCAGCAGTACCTTTCATTGTCTTTGAGAGTTCCAAGGTCTAGATTTTTGACACATTTCCCCACAAATTTGCATTCTGTTCTCTTTCAAGTGACAAGGGGGCTAAATTATCATCCATGTTTGTAGATTCAGATGTGGTGTGTTTACAGCGTTCATAGAAGTGAGAGATATGTGTTGAAGAGAACAATAAAGACTACTCACAAAAGAGAGCACTCTATGCATTGTTTAGACAAGAAAAATTTATAAATGCATTTGTATAGTTTCAAATTGGTGTCAGCAACTTGTATGTATATGAACACAGGTACAAAATCACAACAAGAAGGGCAAAGCCCACACGACTCACATGTTTGACCTTGACCTTTATATGACCTTGACCTTCAATGTCAAGGTCAAACAACTAAACCTACCAATGACATCATACACTAAGAAATGCTTTACACATTTTTCCTACCAAAATACCTGTGGCCTTGACCCAAGGTCAAGGTCATCCAAGGTCATGCAACACAAAGCTGTTAATTCAAGACATAGGAAGCACAATGGTGCTTATTGGCACTTTCTACCATGAGATATGGTCACTTTTAGTGGTTCACTACCCCATTTTGGTCACATTTCATAAGGGTCAAAGTGACCTTGACCTTGATGATATGTGACCAAATGTGTCTCATGATTAAAGTATAATATGTGCCCCACATAATTATTAAGTTTGAAACAGTTATCTTCCATAGTTCAGGGTCAAGGTCACTTCAAAATATGTATACAATCCAACTTTGAAAAGCTCCTGTGACCTTGACCTTGAAGCAAGGTATGCCAAACTGGTATCAAAAGATAGGGCTTACTTTGCCCTATATACCATATGTGAGGTATCCAATCTTAAAAACTTCAGAGAAAATTGAGAAAATGTGAAAAATGGCTGTTTTTTAGACAACATTTATGGCCCCTGCGACCTTGACCTTGAAGCAAGGTTAAGTCACTATGTGTGTTTTTTGAGGTCTTGTCATCATACACCATCATGCCACATTTGATATTGATAGACTTAATAGTCTCCGAGAAAATTCCAACGTTAAAGTTTTCGGACGCCCGGACGCACGAAACGGTTGAGTACATAGACTCACTTTTGCTTCGCATGTGAGTAAAAAACTGTCCATCATGTGGAGAGGCTGAGGAGGACGCTGTGCACTTCTTACTGACCTGCCAAGCGTACACAGCTGTTTGGAACAAATATATCCACGTTTTATTTTACTAATCGTGAAATATTAAAGAAAGTGTGCACATATTCATATCATGGCAGATGATGACTCATTTTGAAATGCCTGATTTTGCTCCCTCATACCACACTGCACTGATGGCCAATAAAAATAAAATCCAAGTTCGTTCATTTGTTGTTTGTTGATGTGGTTTGTTTCTCAACTTCAACAAAGCAAGCTTATCAATTATGCAGGGGTAAAAGGTGACAACACCCTGCCAAGATGTCAGCTACACACCAAAGCATTCCCAAAATATCAGCTACACAATCATTGCAACCTGCTACAATCATGCTACTCAGAACACAAGAAGGGGGAAAAAATATAACAAGTGAATGTTTCTGCCAGACATTTTCCCCTTGAGAAAGAAAGTGGACAGCAAGGGGAAGGGAAAGCCAGCACACAGACACAAATGAAGCTGTCTACCTGTCACAGACATAAATGAAGCTGTCTACCTGTCACAGACATAAATGAAGCTGTCTACCTGTCACAGACACAAATGAAGCTGTCTGCCTGTCACACACACAAATGAAGCTGTCTACCTGTCACAGACACAAATGAAGCTGTCTACCTGTCACAGACACAAATGAAGCTGTCTACCTGTCACAGACACAAGTGAAGCTATCTACCTGTCACAGACACAAATGAAGCTGTCTACCTGTCACAGACACAAATGAAGCTGTCTACCTGTCACACACACAAATGAAGCTGTCTACCTGTCACAGACACAAGTGAAGCTGTCTACCTGTCACAGACTCAAGTGAAGCTGTCTACCTGTCAGACACAAATGTAGCTGTCTACTTGTCACAGACACAAGTGAAGCCGTCTACCTGTCAGACACAAGTGAAGCTATCTATCTGTCACAGACACAAATGAAGCTATCTACCTGTCAGACACAAATGTAGCTGTCTACCTGTCACAGGCACAAGTGAAGCTGTCTACCTGTCAGACACAAATGTAGCTGTCTACCTGTCACAGGCACAAGTGAAGCTGTCTACCTGTCAGACACAAGTGAAGCTATCTATCTGTCACAGACACAAATGAATCTGTCTACCTGTCACACACAAATGAAGCTGTCTACCTGTCAAACACAAATGAAGCTATCTACCTGTCAGACACAAATGAAGCTATCTACCTGTTGGGTTTCGGACTCGAAGTGTCACCACAGGACTGGGCTTGAAGAGGTTTGACTCCCCCTCACCTCTCCTCAGTCGCTCCGGGTGGGGGATGCTGCAAAAACACAAGTCAGCTCTACTGCCCAGCATGTCACACATCTTCTACATGCACCAGTCTGTCACACATCAACTCACTGCAGTCACATAATGTGACACAACATAATTTGGCACACAATCTCAAGACAAAAGGTCAGCCAAGTCTCTCAACAGTTCACACTGTTGTCTGTCACTCACAGAACACTACAGACAGATATGCACCACTGATACGAAAGAGACGACTACACTCTCAACACAGTACACTGTAACTTGTCACATACCCCAAGTGTACATGTCTGTCACACAAAATAATATAAACTGTTACACACCACAGTGCAATACACTAGGTTGCGGCAGACCCCCTGATAACTCACCATCAATGCGTAAAATCGCCTATTTTTGGTCTTTTTCCCATGACGATGTTTCAGTCACTAATGCACCAATTTTTGCCAAACAAATATCAAATTGAAAAACTATCTTTTATCTTTAAAATACTGTTGGTTTTGTTTGAATTGGTTGAATGTGTACCTCAAGCCATTTAAAACAAAAACCCATGTGTTGCGCCGCTCGCGTCATTTTGGACCGACATTCCCGCAGCGCTGCGTGTGTCAGATTTTCGGATACTTGTTTCGCGGCCTTTGCGTGAGTTTTACATGGGGCCTACACACCTATATTTAGTATCAAAGTGTTCACGGAAGAATGAGGTTTTTAAAAATGTAAGGCGGCGTTGTCTTCTAATTAAAAGAATGAGCGTAAAATCGAATTTTCTACAAAAGCCGATGATTTTTCAACGATTTTGAAGAAAATAACAAACTAAAGCGCATCCTAACTACAAGAAAAATGAAGCCGAATGCATACCCTTTCGAATGATGTATTAGGTTAATGTATTAATTACTTGTCCTTGTCACGCAATCCGATCAAAACGAAGCGATTTCCCGCGATTTTTGCAAGTCGACTCGCACAACGGCGAGCGAAGAATGTGACGGTGCGGATGCGATTTCGACGGCCAAATCAACTGAAATCGGTAAGTTTGTTAGGTTTCTGTTTCAGTTTATGCTAGAAAATCATTTAGGAAGATATTTATTCCATTATTTTGCACATATTGGGAAAAGTGTTGCAGAAGTCGGGACTTTCAGCGAGTGCTACATAGGCGCGAAGTTCGAAAAACCGGAAGTGGCAGTCGGTTCGATAAAATCCACCTTTTCCAGGATTCGCACATATTAATAACACAAAATAATAATGTAACACGAAACATTAAAGTCTTTCTGAGTTGTCTATTTTATTTTATTTTAACTTGTGGTAGGATTCCGTGGTAATTTGTATCAAATCGACAGTGTCTGTTCTGTCAAGGGAGGTAATGCATTAGATCGCGCGAACAAGACACAAGCATGCACATCAAACAACCATCGTCACGCAATCACACATACCCGATCTTCAACCATAACACATGTACAAGCCCCCCCCCCATCCCCCCCCCCCCCCCCCTCCCCCTCCCCTCCCCCCCCTCCCCCCACCCCCCCACCTCCCCATCCCCCCTCCCCCCTCCCCCTCCCCCCACCCCTCCCCCCCCCACCCACCACCTCCCACCCCCCCCCCCCCCATCCCCCCCGACCCCCCATCCCCTCCCCACCCCCTCCCACCCACCCCCAATCCCCCCCCGACCCCCCCCCCCCTCCCACCTCGACCCACCCCACCCCGACCCACCCCACCCCCACATCATGTTCTTCATCCTGCATCACAACACAATCACAGGAAAGACCAACAAGAGACAGGCATGCACATCAACAACCACACTCACACAGCATACATACACCATCATCAACGTATAACGCATGCACTCCCCCCCCCCCCCCCCCCCCCCCCCCCCACTTTCACATGTTCATCCTTGTTGGCACAGACATAGTTCACACCATTCATAGTCATTCCTGTCACAGTTCACAGCACTACATTTGTGTTTACATTTGTGGTCCTACTGACTCCTGCTTCCTTCCTTTTCTGTGCAGAGGATGAAGTGTTTGACCAGCTGAAGGCCGTTTTTCTGGCAAAGGGAAAAGGCAGGCGCCCCAAGCTTCCTACTGTTGACCTGACCGATAGGATTCTTCATCAGACTTTGCTGTTGAAGCGACAAGGCAACAAAACATATGATGAAGCTGCGCTGTTCCTCAGCTCTGTAAATTGAAATGACAGTCTGTGCTTGCTTGCTGCCTTTTTTTTTTTTGGGGGGGGGGGGGGGGGGCGCCATGCTCGGTGCTGAAGCCTGAAGGGTTTTTTTTCAGAACAATTGTCCTTTTTCAGTGTCCATAAGAGCAAACCATGTTATTTTTCATTTGCTTTCAAATTTGAGGTAAATCCATCAATTGGTTCAAAAGTTATGACAGTTGTTGTGTACAGACGGAGACATCCAACTTTTCTAATTTTGTAATGACTTTCCCCCCTTATTTTTCATATTTTC
>JAWQFJ010001957.1:27500-65424 GCA_034096865.1 Theodoxus fluviatilis | reverse complement strand
CGTTGAACAATATTCAGACGTTGAACACGCTTTATAATCTCGTTTGCATCACAGCGGAAAATGCTCCGACACTTGTTTGCCTCATGCAGATAGATATACACTGTGATCGACGGGGGCGAGATAGAATATTTACATAAGAGATTTCGACGTTTCAGATGTCATGAAAGTGCAGTTTTGGTTATCCTTTTCCTTCACTTAACAAATGAAAGTGTTCTTACTGGGTTACGCTCCAAGCAGCCATGTGAATGAGTACAATAATTCAAGGGGCGCAACTCTTCCCATTCTCGCTCTCGACGTGGAGGTTGTGAAAGCGGTCCATGTCTTTCTATACGTAGTTTCATTGCCTAGACTCCCCGGATCTTAAAAAGCGTTTGTGTTTAGCGTTGGTGACTTGATATGGCGCAGAAGAGAATGGAAAACCACGAGATTTTTGTATTTTGATAAAGTTGCGGGGCATGGCTCTTATCTCTGTAGAGATATCCACAGCAACAGTAGCTGCACCAGAAGCAGTAACAGCAGCTTTTGCAGCAGCGAGAGGAGGAAGAGGAAGAGGAGCAGCAGCAGCAGACGGAGAAAGAGGAGCAGGAACGGGAGGAGCATGAACGGGAGGAGCAGGAACGGGAGGAGCAGGAACGGGAGGAGAAAGAGGAGCAGGAACGGGAGGAGCAGGAACGGGAGGAGCAGGAACGGGAGGAGAAAGAGGAGCAGGAACGGGAGAAGCAGGAACGGGAGGAGCAGGAACGGGAGGAGAAAGAGGAGCAGGAAAGGGAGGAGCAGGAACGGGAGGAGGAGGAGGAGAAGGAAGAGGAAGATGAGGAGGAAGAGGAGGAGGAAGATAGGAGGAGGATAGGAGGAGGAAGAGGACGACGACGAGGAGGAGGAAAGTGAGGGAGTGTCTGTGATAATAGCCTAAAGCAATAATACTCGTGTACTTTTGTGAACGCACCAACAGTAGAAACTGTATTTGAGATCCATCTTACTTGTGAATTAAAAGTAACGCGCGGTCGTTCGAAGTCACTTGGTAAGAAGTACAGTAGGTAATCTTTTCAGTAATACTTCAACCGTCGAGTCGTTACGAGTAGGCACACGTAGCTTGCTGGTAGGGACTGAGGAAATTAGCAGTAAGTCGTATGCATATTTCTCTTTGCTCTTTAAGGTACAACAGAAACAGACAGCACATCAACAGCAATTCCTTCGACACCCACAGTAAATTCTACAACAGATGAGGGAGTCAAAGATACAAACAACTCACAATTCACGGGATCCCCAGGTATGGGATGTTTTGGTGGTGATGGTGTGTTAAGATGGTGATGGCATGTAATGATGGTGGTGATTTGCTTTAATTAATAGCTGTGTTAGTTCCTATGTTGTGCTTTGTCATGATGGTGGTGCTGTTGTAGTAATGGTAGTGTGCTATGATGGTAGTGGTATGTTGCATTGGTGAGGATGTTATGGTGGTGAGGGTATGTTATAGTTGTGGCGGCTAAATGCTGGTGGTAGTGTGTTATGATGGTAATGATGTGTTACAATGAAAGCGCTGCGTTATCGTCGTGCTGTAATGGGGGTGGGGGGTGGGGGAAGGCTTGATGGGGGACTGTGTGTCAGGGGCATTTGTGTAGCGATTCTAGTGGTGGTGTGGTTGTGGTGAGTGAATGCTGTGGTGATGGGTGTCATAAAAATTGTGTTGTTATGATGATGATGGTGTAATGATGGTGGTGGTAAATATGTGTAATATTGATGTTTGCGCGTTATAATGGTGATGATGTGGTGATGATAGTGTAACAATGGTGGGGGTGATGTGGTGGTGATGATAGTATAATGATGGTGGTGGTGATGATAGTGTAAAAATGGTGGTGGTGATGTGGTGGTGGTGGTGTGGTGATGCTAGTGTAACGATGGTGGTGGTGATGTGGTGGTGATAATAGTGTAATGATGGTGGTGATGACAGTGTAATGATGTTGGTGGTGATGTGGTGGTGATGATAAAGTAATGATGGTGGTGGTGATGTGGTGGTGATGATAAAGTAACGATGGTGGTGGTGATGTGGTGGTGATAATAGTGTAATGATGGTGGTGATGACAGTGTAATGATGTTGGTGGTGATATGGTGGTGATGATAAAGTAATGATGGTGGTGGTGATGTGGTGGAGATGACAGTGTAATGATGGTGGTGGTGATGTGGTGGTGATGATAGTGTAATGATGTTGGTGGTGATGTGGTGGTGATGATAGTGTAATGATGGTGGTGGTGATGTGGTGGTGATGATAGTGTAATGATGGTGGTGGTGATGTGGTGGTGATGATAGTGTAATGATGGTGGTGGTGATGTGGTGGTGATGATAGTGTAATGATGGTGGTGGTGATGTGGTGGTGGTGAAGACATGTTGTGGAGGTGATGTGTAATTATGACTATGTTATTGTGATGTTGGTGGTGTGTTGCGATGGTGGTAGTGATGCACTGGGATGGTGGTAGTGATGCACTGGGATGGTGGTAGTGATGCACTGGGATGGTGGTAGTGATGCACTGGGATAGTGGTAGTGATGCACTGGGATGGTGGTGATGTGCTATTGTCATGATGTTATGCTGAAAGGATTGTGTTATGGTGATGAGAGTGCTTTGATTATGATGGTGATGTAATCATGGTGGTGATGTTTTATGCTAGTGGTGTTGGTTATGATGGTATTGGTGTAATGGTAGCAGTGCTGGGTAATAAGGTGACGATGTGGTGGTATATGTGCCAGTGATGGTGGTGGTTGTGGTGATGATGGTGGTGATGATGGTGATGATGGTGGTGGTGGTTATGGTGGTGATGGTGGTTGATATGGTAATGATGATGACGGTGGTGGTGGTGATGGTGGAGGATGATATGGTGATAATGATGACGATGGTGTTATTGATGGTGGTGGTGTTGGAGGTGTTGTTGTTGTTGGTGGTGTTGTTGTTGGGGGTGGTGGTGGTGGTGGTGGTGGTGGTGGTGGTGGTGGTGGTGGTGGTGGTGGTGGTGGTGGTGGTGGTGGTGATGATTATGGTGGTGATGGTGATGGTGATGGTGGGGGTGATGGTGTTGTGGTGGTGTTGGTGGTGGTGATGATGATGATGACGATGGTGGTAGTGGTGGTGGATGATATGGTGATGATGATAGCAATGGTGGTGGTGGGGGTAGTGGTGGTTGGTGGATGGTGGGTGGTGAGTGGTGGGTGGTGGGTGGTGGTTGGTGGTTTTTGGTGGTGGTGGTTGGTGGTGGTGGCGGTTGGTGGGTGGTGTTGGGTGGTGGGTGGTTGTTGGTGGTGGTTGGTGGTTGGTGGTGGTTGGTGGTGGTTGGTGGTTGGTGGGGGTTGGTGGTTTGTGGTGGTTGGTGGTTGATGGTGGTTGGTGGTGGTTGGTGGTTGGTGGTGGTTGGTGGTTGGTGGTGGTGGTGGTTGGTGGCGGTGGTTGGTGGTGGTGGTGGTGGTTGGTGGTGGTGATGGTTGGTGGTGGTAGTGGTTGGTGGTGGTGGTGGTTGGTGGTGGTGGTGGTTGGTGGTGGTGGTGATTGGTGGTGGGGGGGGTTGATGGTGATGGTGGTTGCTGGTGGTGGTGGTTGATGGTGGTGGTGGTTGAGGTGGTGGTGGTTGCTGAGGTGGTTGCCGTGGTGGTTGCGGTGGTGGTGGTTGATGATGGTGGTGGTAGTGGTGGTGGTGGTGGTGGTGGTGGTGGTGGTGGTGGTGGTGGTGGTGGTGGTGGTGGTGGCGGCGTTGACAGTGGTAGTCACAGTGAAGCGGTGGAAGATGTGAGGCGATGGTCATAATGGTGTTGGTGGTTGAGAAAAAGAAAGTACCGATAATTAAAGTAGAAGTAGAAGAGAGGGGGATCGTGGTAAATTGGGAGGTAAAGATGTTTACGACGGGAGGAGTTTGGATGATAATGTGCAGAAAAAAGATGCATTTTGAAAAGTGATGTACAAAAGAGTTGTATTACATTTGCAGTCTCTTACGCCGTTCCCATCGCAGTCGTGGCTGTCTGCATCATACTGGCTGCTCTTTTGGTCTCCTACTTCGTGAAGAAGTAAGCTTTAAGGTTGAGTGAGCGCCACCACGATATGAGTTATTTTTACTCCTTCTAAGAAGACTTAATGGAAAGCGCAAAGCGGTTTGAGACCCGTACGTGAGCAATACGTCGCTATATAAAACCAATCTTCACCTTTCACCTTTTTGTCACTCCATGTATGTCAGCTTTCCTTTTAATAACGTGTCACCAGTGATTTTACTGCTTCAAGCTTTCCGTTTCCGTTTGAGGTAAGAACCGGTGACCTTCAAGTAACATAACCGAAAGAAAGAAAACATTTTATTAAGAAAGTCAATAACACATAAAGAGTTAGGCATAATTTTCCACGTTAACTGAATCATAACTATTCCTTCATCTCGGATACTCCTCTCTAGGTTCAAGCGATTTCCGTAATAAATGATAGTTTCTTTTGTTTGATTGGTAATCTTTATCCGACTTCTGTCGAGCAAAGACAACATATGATTGTGCATGAGAATGGAAGGCTAAAGTTAGAAGAAAGACAGCATTAGATATTTCAACCACAATATTGTTTATTCATTCATGCACATTCCAGAAGGAAAATAAAACGTTCATACAGGAAATCGGTTTTATGCAGTAATGTAAAATGCAGGAGAACAATCACGTGCCAAAGTGAACTGATGGCTTTTCTCAACGTTTGCTCGGACACGTTTTTGCCGACTTTAGCTTTGTTCTCATGCAGAGTTCCATGTGATCAAAGTACGCATAGCATACCAGTAGCCAGCTCCGATTCGGTGCGTCTGCCATTTCAGACACCATTTTGTTTTCTTCAGGCGTCGACGGGGCGACTCCATCAAGGACGCCGATGCAGAGCTGGCGGGAGTGACTCGGCATGGCTTGCCACGAGCAGAAATGCAATTTAGCAACTCCACGTATGGGGAGCCACCTCCACTGTCGTCGGAGGAAAACCCTGAGCCCGACTATACCAACGACCCCGGAGGGTCCAGTCAGACAGTGGGAGGAGCAGGAGGGGCTACCGCCGTCCCTAAGGTAGATCCCCTGCGTGAGAGAGGAGACGGAGACGAGTCTAGCGGGCCAGGCGCAGAGACGTACGACCACGCTTTCCAACACCGACCGGATGCAAGGGAGGCAACCAGGAACATCTACGGCCACTTGGAAGACGCCAACGCTCCTGAAACGGAAACAGAAATGTACGATCATGCCTTCAATAACAAGGCCGCCAATCCTCATTTTTCAGGCGGGGTAGAATTATACGGACACCTCTCCGTAGAAGGGGAAATCGATTCTAATGATCCTTATGACTCTACTGTGCAGACGAGATCAAGGGAGACAACTGATGTTGGCAGTCCCTACGACAATATAGCGATTGATAATACTGAAGTTACCTCCCCTGACACACCCGACGCTGTCGAGCCAATGTACATCAACAATTAGCGTTTCCACTGGGCAATTTCAATTTAATCAATGGCACAGTTAACGGTTTGATGGCATAGCAGACATGAAAAGCATTTAATGACAATTGAGATGACAAGGCGGTATAAAACAATATAAACCAGTATTCCAATGTTTCCTATAAAACCACAGGTGATAACATTTTTCTTCTATTAGAAGGTTACTGTTAAAAAAAGAAAATAACAAATGTGGAAGTTGCTAATTATGTGCCCACTGCTGAAAGGAAAGGAGAGCGAACGACATCAGCTATACTCCACCCAACCACTCTTCCCCTAGAAAAATAATCACATAAAGAGTTATCTAAATATTATGACATTTTCAGGATCACTCATCATTTAATTGTCCATTGATTTGTGTGCTTACAAATAGAATGCAAACGTTGAATTATGAGTTGGGAGTACGTGGATCTTTTTTCTATTTAAACAAAATAGCTGGGCTTGATTATCAGTATGTGTATGCTTTTCATTTACGACACTGAAGAAAACGTTACTTATCATACTTACAATCATTGCGATAATGGTAAAACATGACTTAGTCGTACCACCAGTCTTTGTACAGCTAAGTATATATGCTGTAAATGGCAAAATATTGAGGGGTTTTATGTCCTACTGGAATGTAACAACCATGAATTTAACAGAACGTGGTAAACGTCGTTCTTCATTTGAAAAAAAGGCCAACCTGCTTTATCGGTGTATCTAATCAAACTGTTGCAGTCTAATTAGTTGAGATCTGTCCAGCACACACGACATGTGTTGACTTTTGAGCGCGAATCGTCCATCAAAGAACATGAGTTGGTGACAGTATTACGTAGAAGTAGTGGGGGCAAAACATAACAAAAACCGGAACACACCGCATTGTTTCCTCCTAAACACTGCGTGCATCAGGTCAGCATGTCGGTCCAACTTTGTTGTCGGTGTAGAGCCACATTGCGGTGATTTATCCCTCTATGACAAAGCTTTAGTTTCGTAACTCCTGGAAGAATTCCCGCAGTTTCTGAAATGGCTGATGGCTTCAGTCGTATCAAGGACTATTCTGTCGAAGAATGACATTTGTTGTGGCAGTATCATCACCATCATCATCATCATCATCATCATCATCATCATCATCATCATCATCATCATCGTCGTCGTCGTCGTCGTCGTCGTCGTCGTCGTCGTCGTCATAATCATCGTCGTCATCGTTATCGTCATCGTCGTCGTCAACGTCATCGTCGTCGTCATCGTCGTCGTCATTTTCGTCGTCATCATCATCATCATCGTCGTCGGCATCGTCATCATCGTCGTCGTCGTCGTCGTCGTCATCATCGTCATCAGCAGTAGCAACAGCACCATCACCATCATCACTAGCATAGCGCTGGTTCCGACTTTTACTGAGTCGCTCACGTACATGTATATCAGGAGTAACTTATAGAATTTGGCAGAGATATGCGTTTTTAGATCTTGTCTAAACGCATCAACTTTAAACATGATCGGAGTCTAACAGAAAGGGCATTCCAGACATGAGGCCCAGCATTGGAAAAGGCCCTTTGTCCAAATCTGCACTTGGTTGCTTTATGCTGTTTCAGCAGAAAAGCTGATGACGACCGTAGAGATCTGGTGAGTTTGTGGCGCAATGTGTTGGAGATACGCCGGGGCCAAACCAATAAAACATTTGTAAGCCATTACGGCCAGTTAAGAATTGACTCCCTCCGACACAGGGAGCCAGTAGAGGGATTTCTACACTGGGATGCTGTGTTCTCGCTTCCTGGTCCTTGTGATAACTCTGGCGGCTGCATTCTGCAACATGTGCAGTTTGGTCATCAGATGTTGAGGGGCTTCCACCAGAAGAGAGTCGCAGTAGTCTAGGCGAGACTCTGTCAAGGCAGAGGCCAGAGTTTTGGCAGTCCGTGTGTTCATAAGATGCCTCGCCTTGGCAATGTTCCAGCAACTCACCATAGCACGTCCACAATCTGCACAGGCAGCCGTTATCTGCACACGTCCGGAAAAAAGCTTTTTAAAGCTCATTTCCACAGTCTAATACTTTTTTTAATGAAAGAGACTTCACGCAAATATTCTGCACCGATACCCTTTATTTCTTAAATGTTTTCTTGTAATTACGTTAATGAGCACTCCCCACCAAAGTCCTTATCATAGGTTGATTTCACAATGTTACGCTCTTTTTATTCAAATGTTGCTCCAATTAAGGTTCGCTTATTTTGTAAATCGATGTTTGAAAAATGATTTGACAAAAAAGATGGCTGTCGACTTCCGAGTGTGCGACGATGAATCAGTCATTTTCCCGAAGCTATACATATAACGGCTACTGTGCAGATAACGGTTGTTGTGCAGATAATGGCTACTGTGCAGATGGTGGCTGCCGTGTAGCGGTCAAAACAGTAACCTGGTCAAAACAGTAACCGGAAGTCATCGCAGAGTTATCTGCGAGGGACGTGCTGAGAATTCCACTCTAAAAAGAGACGGCACCCGCCACTCCGCCTGACTGACTTGGCACGCCCGGGGAGTTATGCTAAGATCCGGCCGCGTAAATATATCTGCGTTTTGTGACAAACGTCTTTCTCGGCGGTACTGTACTCCATGCACCTCAACGGTGCGCGTGATTCGGGTGTAATCTTAAGCTAAACGACGTTTATTGGCGCTGCTGAAATGGTCGAAGTCGGAAACATTCGGAACGTCGTTTAGCTTAAGATTACACCCGAATCACGCGCACCGTTAAGGTGCATGGAGTACAGTACCGCCGAGCAAGACGTTTGTCACAAAACGCAGATATATTTACGCGGCCGGATCTTAGCATAACTCCCCGGGCGTGCCAAGTCAGTCAACGGTCGCGTTTTATAAAACCAGACTACAAACAGACTACAGGGAGGTGACTCCCATATTATTTCCGGCAGGGGAGACGGCTTTACACGGGGAAAAACTTTTTTGAACGCTACATCATGTGTTAAACTACACAAATGCACCAAAACCTCGTAAAGCAACTAATGCGTCGTTTGTCGGAATATATTCCATGCGAAGAACAGGTGCAGGAGCGGTAAATTGCATAAAGCACGTCCCTCGCAGATAACTCTGCGATGACTTCCGGTTACTGTTTTGACCAGGTTACTGTTTTGACCGCTACATGCCGTACAGATAACGGTTGCTGTGCAGAAAATGGCTACTGTGCAGATAACGGCTACTGTGCATATAACGGTTACTGTGCAGATGAAGGCTAATGTGCAGATAACGGCTGCTGTGCAGATAACGGTTGCTGTGCAGATAACGGCTACTGTGCAGATGGTGGCTGCCCTGCAGATAACGGTTGCTGTGCAGATAATGGCTACTGTGCATATAACGGCTACTGTGCAGTTAACGGCTACTGTGCAGATAACGGCTACTGTGCAGATAAAGGCTATTGTGCAGATAACGGCTACTGTGCAGGTAACGGCTACTGTGCAGATAACGACTACTGTGCAGATAACGGCTGCTCTGCAGATAACGGCTACTGTGCAGATAAAGGCTATTGTGCAGATACAGGCTACTGTGCAGATGGCGGCTACTGTGCAGATAACGGCTACTGTGCAGATACAGGCTACTGTGCAGATGGCGGCTACTGTGCAGATAGTGCCACCGCAGACGTCTGACCAAAGACGTCAGGTTAGGGAAGGAGATAGGCTGAGTGGATTTTTGCTTGACTTTTCATGTACACCCTGCAACTCTGATTTTTAAGAAACCTGAGGTCCTGTTTGCTGTGCTCCATTAGTGGACTTTGCTATAATTCGGAACTGTCTCTGAGCCCTCGAAGCGAAAGAACCAGATGTTTGTGATGCGTAATGTTTCATTCACAAGATGTGTTCAGAAAAGTATTCTGTTGAAGACACAAAAGGCAGAATTTGAATAATTTGTACTATTGTGATTGTTTGTTTATTTGCTTGCTTGCTTGTGTTTCAGATGTAATTCCCTAGCTATTTCAGGGAAATATAGAACGTCGCTTGCTGTTGATGTAAAACAGCTTAAGACCCTTGTTTCATACCCACAAGAATGCTATTACCAGTATCATCGTTAGTTTGCGTCGTGGCCTGAATTATCTCGTCTTGAGCAACAATTCACAGGGTTAGGTTAACTGCGTTTTGTCTTTGTAACATTACCATTATGAGGCACTCAAGCACTCGCTCTTTTCGAGGTTAAGATCTGTCACTGCAATCATGATTCTCTCATCTTGGCAAACTATGATAAATAGTACACGAGGGGATCCAGAACGAAAAGTGACATGGAGCATACTTTTGATCACCGTGCAATGTTTTGCTCCTATCAAATGTGCATGTCCTGTAGTTTATTTTTAAAATGTCATCGTTAGACTGAATAATAGAGCATTGTCTTAGTTTGAACTGTCTCCTTGATTATTCTTTGTGTGAGTCTGCGCGCGCGCGCGTGCGTGTGTGTGTGTGTGCATGCATACATGCTTGGGCCCCTGAACTTTTCTATGCGTGGACTTTACAGATGTGGACGCATGAACACATATGCAGATTTTAAGTGTCGTCCCTATGCGTAGATATTTTATGGCCGTTTGCATTGCCTCTCATTATGACTTTGATTGGTATGTCGTCACCCTTGTTGTAATTAAGTGATTATTTTTTTATTGAGCTCTTGACTGCAGTCCTTGTTCAACTACTGTTAAAAAGCTGTCACCATACTTTTAGTCTGCACATCACCTTCATGCAGTTTATGTAACTTTCTGACATAATTATCTCACAATGTTATAGCTTTACGCGATAAATGCTCAATAATCTGATTGCTTTCAACCCTATCATTTGTACTTATTTGCAATCATACCACTTTCGGCTTACAAATACAGATCTAAACAATGAAAGGTTTTGTCTGATTTATTGCTGTTTCGATAACGAGTTCATAGTTATTGTTCTGGACTATCTGGCGTTCAACTCTCTCTCTCTCTCTCTCTCTCTTTTTGTCTCTGTCTCTCTCTGTCTCTCTCTGTCTCTCTCTCTCTCTCTCTCTCTCTCTCTCTCTCTCCCTCTTCCCTCCCTGAATAAGAATATCTCTTGCGAACAGAAATCACTGTGTGGGATTTTCATGCCATTTCTTTCCTCTACCCTTTCCTCAATCTTCATACTCCCCATGTTTTGCATCTCAACCCACCCACAAACCCACCCACTCCTTTCCCCCGCCCTCCTTGACCTCTATCTGAACTTTTCCTAGTGTTCAGTCTTTTATAGATATTTGGATAACAAAGAATAAAATATATCTTCTAGAACAAAAGATTGAGAATCGAAGACCAGTTAAGCCAGGGTAATCATCTTTGTCATAGGAGAGGATGAAAATAAATGGAATTTTAAGGCCTATCAGCTTTTGAAGGTTATGCAAGGCCGTTATCTACAAAATCACTATAGCGCTGGAGTAAGAGCGGTCAAATTTCTGTTTCCCTAAGAATCCCTCTGTGGGTTCGGAGTAAGAATTGACCAATAACTAGGAACACCGTGACTTGAGATTAGCGTTTACTCTACACTGCTCTAGTGATTTTCGTGCGTAATGGCCTTATATAGCCTACAAGGCTGATAGACCGTAAAACACTGTCCATCCATCCATCCATCCGTTCACTAAGAAACGCACAGGGAAACGTGATAGTTCTATTCTTACAAAACGCGCAGAGAGACGTGATAGTTCTATTCTTACCGCCAATCCCCCGAGGGTTTATTCAAGGGAAGAGTGCTCATCAGTGAAGCAATAGATCTGCGGAGGCAGCAATCACTGACCTACAAGTCTACCTGCATCTGGGATATACACCAACTGATGGCATCACGAGAAGGTTGCAAAAATAGCAGACAGGTTAGTATTGGACACCCCATGAAAAGAGTTTTGGTGAATCGATGTCAAAGCAATATATTTCACGGTGGTTTCCAGATGCTCCAAATCTGAAAGGAAACGTGAATGTCACCATTCTTAAGATACGAACGGAATTACGCAAGATACGTTAAAGTAATATTAATGTTTACGCATGTTTCTCAGGCATGCTGGTCATTATCTTTTCAGTACAATGCAATTAGCAACGAATTCAGAAGTAAATGATAGATTTGCCTAATATTGTTACAGGGGATCATTCGTACACAAACACTATTGCAAGCAAATTTCATACATACATATATGCATGCATGCAGACACGCGCGCGCCTACGCACGCACATACACATGAACGCACGCGAGCATGAACACACACACACACACACACACACACACACACACACACAAACACACACACACAAACACACACACACACACACACAAACACACACACGGTGCGTCCACTACCCAAACAAAAGCGCGCGCGCGCACACACACACACACACACACACACACATGAATGCACGCCAGCTCGCGCACGCGCGTGTCCACACATACATACACACACACTCTTGCATGCACACACACACACACACACATACACACACACACACACAAACACACTAACATGAACGTACACACACATAAATGCACAAACACATACACACATGTATGCACGCAAATACACAAGCTATAACACACACTTTACAGGCACTCCACCCTATTACGAACACTCACGCCTTGAACCTTCAACTTCCAAAGTATCGCACGAGCCGTCCCACGGTGTGAGGACTCCGCGATGCCAACCAACAGCAGGCCGTTGTAATGACCCGCCACGCTGTTGTGGAACGGAGGAGACCAACCATCTCCGGATGTCAATCAGGCTGCCAACATGGAGGCGGCAATCGCCGGGCTCTCTCTATTTGCTCTACAAGTTGGAGGCCGCCTGGGCTGGAGCGGACGGGGAGGCCCGGGCAGGGAGGCAGGTTCATTGGAGAATCCATCACCAGGGCTGACCCCGCTGGTCCGGGGCTCTGATAGCAGTCGGCCGCCAGCGAATGGCCGTCCCACGCCACGAGAGATTTGCGTTCTCGATGGCCGAGACGTTGGCCACCGTCGTGGAGAGAAGCGGGCAACTATCAAAAAACGCTTCGTCTGAGAAAATGACCAGAGCGCCTCGATAAGAAATTCCATTTACCTCGCATGGGCCTTATAGGAAAGGAGCCTGTGCTTCACACAGACTTCTTTCTCTGGGCTTTCTTTTGTGTGAAATGGACTGTTGGAGTTTGGAGAGATATTTTTTTTCTCTCTCTGAAATGAGGTCATGCGTGTGGTCGTGGCTCAGCGGGTAAAAGGGGTTTAATTTCGAGGCTCTCTCATGTCCTGTTTTTCTGACTGTCAGTTTCCCGCTTTGGATTGCCTATCGTCTCAGGCATGATGAAAAAGGCAGGGCTCCATCCAAGGCTAAGGAATCGAGAAACGTCTTCGCCTATTTTCCGAGAGAATCAGCGTTTGCAGTTCATAAGAATTTTTCGTTTGGAATTGTCATCATCCAGATGTGCAAGGAATGCCAACATGAAATGTCCAATCGAGATAAGACTCTGCCACTACATTTCACATTTTAAAAATATTACATGTATTTGATATAAACACCGAGCGGGGGAAGTGACAGTTTTATATAATAAATATAATATCAACGAGATTTTGCGTCTTGTTTGTTTATTCATTTGTACAATTCCACGCGTAGTAATATTATTCATAACATGTTTAGAACTGTCGCTACATACTTCAGCCGTGTTGAAAAAACGTTTTCACCCTTTTGAAAATAGGCACTGACGGTATTCCGTAAAAAATCGCACATCTGTCCTAACGCTTGCAAAAACTTTGTTAACGCGGCACAGAACACTAGATCGCCAACCACAGCGATACAGACTTCCATAGGAACATAATATTTAAACAATATTTGCCTCATTTGCCGAAGATCACTGGTCACTGCGCCTACTCCCCTGCTTCAATACCCCTTACCCACCCCATTTTCCCGCGCTTCCCCTCCCGCCCCCACCCTTGTCCATCCCATGGCCGGTTTTTCGTCTAATGTACCGTTCCCTGTCCGGCCATCCACTCAAACGGCACTCCTCCCAAGGGTCCAACGAATACGACTCATACGCGGCAATTTGGCGGAAGCCAGCACCCTGGCAGACTCATATAAAACCATAACACAATGCACAGACCAGCTAGCCAGACGTACCGTGTTTGATTACCTCAAGGGTACAGTGATGTGGACTGACATAAAAACGCAGAGAACGGATTCTAAGCCCTCTAGGTGATCGCACACTGGCGCTCAGTTCATAGTACGTCAACCGATTCCCCGTAGAAGGCGCACTGGCGTAGCATGTACTGTATATCCCCACATTCAACTCGGGCACTGACCCCTCACCGCCAAATGACATTCCCGAGCGCCCCACCATCTTTAAGCACACAAAATGAGGCCGTGCACCAACAAGCCTTCATATACCCTGAGTTTGCCCACAAGATCGCTCCCGCGCACTTGAGGTTTTCGCGCTACTTTAAGATCATATCTATGGTCACATCAACGGAAATCTTGCAGCTCGATCCCCCCCCCCGCTCCCTCACCAAATCTCACCATCCCCAAAGACGAACAGCAATGAAGTCCGCAGGCCGGTTCTACAAGCACAAGAGCCACCGCGTCAATCTCCACCCCCATAAAATCCACCCGGCCAAAAAGCCTGAAGCCCCGCACTTAACCCAACCTTTTGCGATCTTAATTGCGTCCAACCAGCCGCACAGGAAACGCCCCCTCCTCACCATCTTGCTATTTCTATTTCCCTCCTCCACTATTTCTCACTTCCGCATTCACCAACCACTTCTATAGTCCATTTCACTCATACCCCCGCCACCAATCCCACCCCCCCCACCCACCCCACCGAATTCACCAGGACCCTGACGCCACCGCCACCAACAAGCCCAATATCTCCACCCCACCAAAGAACTCACACACGCACCCCCACGTCCTCCACTATCAAACACTCTATACCTCCCCAACACACATCCGCCCTCCCCCACGGCCCAATAATCCTTAGATTTCGTCCGTCATATACTATTAAACGCACCCAAGTATTGGCTACTCCGCAACCGCCATTTCCGATCATCTTGCACACAAACATTCGCAACGAGCATACGACAAAACCCCACCCACCATCCATCCCTGCCTCGCATTCGTTTCTAGCACTCGTCACATCACTCACGGCCAGTGTCCTTCAGTACTGCTCGGGGCAGGCCCAGACTATACAAACACACCCAGATGCTTGCAACGGTGGGGTGGGGGGGGGGGGACGAGATCCGCAGCGGCGGTGGGAGACAACGGGGCGCAACAACCGTCAATGCAAGCAGCCCTCAACCATATGCCCCCAGACAGCCACGCTATGTTTACGAGTGTCAAGTACACCCCCTATAATCTTTCATGCACCTCAACAACAGCCAGCAGAACACACCGTCCACAGTCTCCCCTAACGAATACACCTACGCCACGGAGAACGAATGCCTAAGCCACACGTACATTCCTAGATTTCATCTCCGCAACCAAGCCACCAACGGCCACAACACCCACACAACCGGAACGCCGCCAGACCGCCACACCGACGCACCGACCAAGACAACAGAAGAACAACAACAATCAGCACAACCTAGCGGCAAACAATCAGCAAGCAACAGAAAGCGGCATGCGGCAACGCAAGTATATTAACTACAACATCAGCTGACAAGAACTCCAGATCAGCAACACACAGCAGATACGATACTAGTCCAGCAACAACAATCTACAGGAATACACTCAGCAACAATCTAACGAGCATGTACAAACAAACTAGACACAAGCAAACGGTCATACAACAGACTACAACAACATGTCAGCATTACCTCCAACACAGACAAACTTCATCGACAACACACAACAGCAGCAAAACACACACGCCAGCAGATCAACAAACAGTGAGACTAACCAGACATCAAAAAGCACACACCCAACAACACAAAACCCAGCACAACAAGCAACCAACGACCCAAACAACAGAAGCCCGAACACACAACAATCGCACCGACAACGCACTTAACTATAACCAACAAGCATGCGAAACAGCAAGCCAACACCTAACAACGAACAATGCACACCACCAATCAAACCAAACCCCAAGGACGTCACAGAGCAACCACACAAATCACAGGTCAACAACAAGCATGCAACAAAACAAGCAGAAAAAAAAAAAGAACACAAGCAACAGAGACACACTAAACACGAAGGAGAAACAACAAACAACAAGCAAACAAAACAGCAAAACACATCACCAACAACAAGCCAAGCAACGCGCGAACACACCACTAACAAGCACAAACAGCACTATGCGAACATCCCCTAAACTCAATAATAAACAAACAATCAAGCAACAAAACAATCAAACAGCAACAAAAACCAACCGACTAATACAGACTCATTAACTAACAGCATGCATACTCCACAAACTCTCATAGCGACTGCAAGCAAGCAACAACAACAACAGACTGCACAATCAGACCAGCAACAGTCACAACAACAACCAGCAGGCAATCATACAACAGCAGCAGCTAGCTCAACACAAACCAACAACCATAGCACACAACTAGCCACCGACAAACATCACCACTGAAATTCTGAACAATACAGCAAACAACCACAAGCCATCAGCAAACAGCCTTGTCAGCTCGAGCAGCAAGTCAATACAACAACAGACAACCCACAGAATCATCTGTCACCTCATGTCAACAGACAACTAAACAATCCAACAACACACGTGAGCGAATGAGGAAAAATATCATATATGACCTGTTTGTTGGTTACATTTTTGTACTAGTCTGTTGACACGTGTCCCTGAGGAGCTAAGCAGTTAGTTGTATTGCTCGAACATTTGTTTCTGTTATAGTTGCATCCATGTTGTGAATTGTGGCGTAGTGATTGTGTTGTTTATAGTTGTTTGTTGTATAACTTTTTGCTACTATTCTGTGCTGTTGTTCTGTGTCTCGGCTACAGCTACAGTTGTGTTTGTGACGCCTTTTTGCTGAGCTGGTGTTTTGTCTTCTTGTTATGTTTGTTTGGTTGTTTCGGTCTTGACGCGTTTAAGCTATGCCATTTTTGTGCTGGTGTGTTTTTTCGTTGTATGCTGACCGTTTTGTGTTGTTTTTTCTCGTTGGGTTTGAACGTATTTTTGTTGCTGTTCGTGTGACTTGCTTAGTTTGGCCGATTCGTGTGTGTTCTGTTTGTTGTTGTGTATTTTGTTGCTTTGTTTTTGCTGTTGTCTGTCTACTACTACCTGTTGTTTCATTGCTGCTTTATTGGCCTTCATGTTGTTGCCCTGAGATGCTGTTATGTGTTTGCTATGTATGTTGTTGTCTGGAAGCGCATTGTGTAGGCACAGATGCCCAATCTTTTGTTTTTTTTACTACTCCCTCTTTGTCGTGTTTTTGCTTTTGTTTTTCTTACAGCAGTTTACCGGATGCCATCTGCTGCGGCAGCAGCTCCACACGATTACACACTATAGTATTCTTGTCTTTTCCTTCTGTGTGTTGTTATTTGGTGCTGTTGCTTGTTTTTATCAACCCGCGTTTTTTTGCTTTCTTTGTTTGTTTTTGTGTGCTTTGTTTGCTTAACTGGACCTTTTTTTTTGTGTTTAGTTCTTAAGCTGTCCTGTATTATTTCTTTATCTTTCGTTTACTTGTTTTTTTTTGTTGGTCTGGATTTTATATGCACGATTCTTGTGCTGTTTTACTGCTATCTGTTGTTGTTGCTTGCTTTTTTTTTTACTTCTCGTTTGTTGTTATCCTTAGAAGTCTAAGTGCTAGTATTTGGTTTTGCTAATCGAGCTTTTTTTTGCTACTGCTTGTTTTTTGCTTGGCTGCTATCATTTACTTGTTCCGCTTCTTTTTTTTGTTACTAGCTCTCTACGAATGCTGCAGATGTAGTTGGTTGTGGTGATGCGAATTTTTTTCAAGATGACTGAAATGGCGGGGAAGCAACTTTTGCGTAAAACTTACACACACACGTCTTTGGCCGGTTGGCTGGTCGGATGTGTGGGAAGATAGGTGGTTGGTTGGTTGGTTGGATATTGGGCTTGTTGGTCGGTTGCTCGGTCGGTGGTTGGTTGGTTAGTTGGTTGGTTGGTCGGTCGGTGGTTGGTTGGTTAGTTGGTTGGTTGGTTGGTTGGTTGGTTGGTTGGATGATTGCCTTCTTGCTTACCTGCTTGCTTGCTTTTTGTGAGTTTGGTAGGGATGGGGTGGGGCGATTGGACGGCTGGAGGGGTTGGTAGTTCCTCTATTTTGCTCTCCAGTCACGCTCTACTGGGAACGTGTACGAGAAGGCTTCTTTCTCTCGTTCTTGTCATTCCAACTGTACCCTTGATGTCCACACGGACTCGTGGTCTTCATGGTTCTTTGCTCGTGCCTCCAGCTGCGGGAGATGGCGGACAGGAAGGTCATAGACGACAACCCGGCCATTGCGCTGAAGAAGCTGACTGTTGCCCGTCCTGGCAAAGAGGAACTACAACTGCTGGAGCTCCGGTGAGTTGTGGGAGGAGGAGAAGGAGGAGGAGGAGGAGGAGGAGGAGGAGGAGGAGGAGGAGGAGGAGGAGGAGGAGGAGGAGGAGGAGATGATGGAGGAGGAGGAGATGATGGAGGAGGAGATGATGGAGGAGGAGGAGGTGGAGGAGGAGATGATGGAGGAGGAGATGATGGAGGAGGAGATGATGGAGGAGGAGATGATGGAGGAGGAGATGATGGAGGAGGAGGAGCAGGAGCAACATCAGCAGCAGAAATAGAACAAAACGAGAGAAATTACCCTCGAAAATGACTACGAATAAGTCTTTAAGAATACAATCTCAAACGGAATATTCTCCTTAGTAGACACTGCAGCCCGTATCATTATTTGTCTCACAACGGCAAACACTTTCGAATCCGTTGCTTGCATTTCTTTGTCGCCACTACAACCATTCATAACAAGTTCGAAGGGTTGGGAAGTTCCTGTATAAACTTTTAGTCTTTTTGCTTTGGTCCGTCGTAGACGTTGAACCAAAGCTAACGACACAAGGTTGCAGCCAGTATAACATCCCACATTGTCACGATATTTAAATAAACCCAGATTTCTCCGTCCCAGGGATAGAACCACGGCACTGCGCCTCGCACATCGTCCAACCCAAAGCATGCTCGCCCATCTCCACCTGTCAAAGACATGGTTTCAACAAGCGAGTAGAGGCTGAGGGGCTGACAGTGTACTCATGCAAGAGGGGAGAGCACTGGGGGGCGGGGGGGGGGGGGGGGGGGGGGGGGGGGGCTGGCAGGAACTGGTGTATATTCTAAACACGTTTGAAGGGTTGGGAAGTTCCTGTCCATTCATTTTCTTCTTTTTATTCATGCAATGCATGACAGGTTCCAGCAGACGACCTACTGCCACCACCGGGCCATGCGCCAGATGTGGATGACGGAACTGTCTGACGTAGACAGACAGAGAGAGGTCACGTGTCTGGCCACAGTCCATCCCTTCTTCTCCACTTCCTTCGGCCTTCACCTTGCCGTCCTCACCAACGAAGGGTCAGACAAGTCCAAGAAGTTCATCTTCTGCCGACGCGCACAGAGACAAGGTATGGTACAAAGTCCAATAACAGCGAAACCGTTTAGAACAAACAACCCGTTGCACCGAACGGATGTCTTTGCTTTTGTTAAAATCCGCACTTTGTTCATTTCAAAACTGAATACTTACGATGCAATTTGATGCAATGGACAACAGCTTCGGAAGAACACTTTCTCGATTCCCTGGAGACTGAGGTCAGTGAGGACCGTTCAGATGCTGTTCGAAACCAATCAACACAGACGATAACTTTTCATCGGGGCCTGGTCATCTCAGGCACTGCCACATTTGATTGTCGCTCCTAACCCACAGTCTGCAGGCGGCCATGTCGTTGCGTGCTGCAGGCATGTCCAGTCCTGGAGCCATCACCTGCGGCGCCGTGGAGAGCTGCTCTGTCAACGACCTCGAGGGCCCTGAAGGCAGCAGACGCGTCAACCTGGTCCGCACTGCAGCGCGGGGCCTGCACGAAGAGCTGGGCGTGGAACTGCACGATCGTGACCTTGACGCCGTGACCCTGCAGACAGTGTACATGAAGCACGACACGCACGAGTGGGGTTTGTGTGGCTACGTAGACCTGTCCGACGACAGGATCCACCCTGCCAGGCGTGTCTCTGCTGACAAGCTCATCTCCCTCTTCACCATCGGACCCAAGGACAAGTTCGAGCATCAGGTAGGGATGAAAGGACGAGAAGAATGGAGGGAAGGAGAGAGAGAGAGAGAGAGAGAGAGAGAGAGAGAGAGAGAGAGAGAGAGAGAGATACAGACAGACAGACAGACAGACAGACAGACAGGCAGACAGACAGACAGGCAGGCAGGCAGGCAGGCAGGCAGACAGGCATGCAGGCAGACAGACAGACAGACAGACACACAGACAGACAGACACACATACAGACAGACAGACAGAGACAGAGACACACAGAGACAAAGAGAGACACAGAGAGAGAGACAGACAGACAGACAGACAGACAAATACAGATTCAGACACAAAATTAAGACTGAGGCTGACTGGCAGACGAACAAGCGGATGTACACACACACACACACACACACACACACATACATACAAACACACACACACACACACACACACACACACACACACACACACATACAAACACACACACACACACACATACACACACACACATACATGCAGACGAGCAGACAGAAATACACACACATACGTGCAGACAGACACACATGAACACATAGTCACGCACACCCACATACACACGCACAGGCACACACTACACATATACCCACGCATACGCAGGCGCGCGCTTACACACATGCACACAGGCACATCCACTTACCCAGATATGCTCACAAGATCACATAGGCAGATAGACACTCATTCACCCAGGCAAAACTATGCGCAGACTAGCCAAGCTGATGCGGTGAAAATAAGGCTGCAGATTGCTGCGGAAGCTGTCTATCTTAGGATTTTGAGGAAACATGCTGTACTGACGGGCTTGATGTCTCCTGCAGTTTCTCATTGCTTACGCAGGGATAGCATTAGGAATTTTACCTCTGTACGCAGTGTTTTTTTAAGTTTTCAAAAAATCACACAAAATCCAAATTTTGAATAACTGTTTAGTGGTTGGTACCACAAGAAAGAAAATCATTTGCACTTTCTAGCTGAAGTGCTGGATAGTTACAATATGCAGTAAGAAAATTGGGGAAAATTATTTTTAAACACCAGGTACATGCAATTTTGATTTTCTTTTTTTTTTACACCTAATGTATTGTACTAATAGTCAAGAGATAGATTTTGCACAACAGTTCTGACATCAGTATTTCCACATCAAACTATATTGATGAATGATTGACTACAGGATAAAAAAAATGCTTGAAAATGATTTTTTTTTGCAAGTCAGAGAGGTGAAATCAGAAAATATACACTTACTCACTGCAATCTGTCTCTGTCTGAATAGAAGAAAATCTCAGAATGGCCTTCTGAGAGAAAGAAGGCGCCCTACTTGGCATAGTCATCTTTTGTGTGGTACAGTTCATTGGAGGAGTAGAGAAGGTTTTCGGCATCCTCTGCATCCGAATCGATGTCTGTGTCTGCTGTAAACACCGATTCTATCTCTTCCTCTCTCTCTGACGGCGACGGCGTCTTCGCTGTCACTTAGTGTCAGTCACGAAGTGACATCCGAAGTCGATTCGTTTCGTCTTCGCTGCAGCCACCGCTTCATTCTCGTTGACTGGGACTATTTCCGCATCAGAATCATAAAGATCTTCTTCAGAAGTCCAATATCCACCTAGATCTTCAGTATCAGACCCTTCTTCCATCCACACTTCTAATACTTCGTCATTTTCATCACCGCTCAATCTCCTTCGACAACGCGACGCCATGTCGAAGCGCGGAAACACGACGGTGGGTGAGCGTAGATACTACTAAATGTAGCTTTCTCACGGGGACTATACTAAAGAAAAGGTAACTCCAGCGAACACAGATTGGTTACAGAATAAAGTGCTGTACGATTTACTTCCCTTGAAACAGCCACGGAGATAGGAAAAATTCATTACGGCGACCGCAACACGTAGTTGAGCTGCGTAGCCAAAGGGTGTTGGCGTCATCGCAACCACGTGGTTGAGCTGCGTAAGCAATGGGTTTTAAAAGTGTTTACGGTTGAGCTTAGAATATTTCATCGTACATTCCGGTCTGTTGTCTGACACTTGTTGGCTCGCCTAGTCCACATATATACAAAAGATAGAACCTGTTGTTTTCAAAGAAAACTCTGTCCAAAACATTCACTTTCACTTTCCTCTTCAGCGTGTGATCCCCGTGGACTTCACTCTGGACAAGATGGTGGCCTTCGTCTTCGAGAATCAGGACACTTTCGCCAGCTCCGCCAAGCTGGTTGTGGTCAAGGTGCTGCAGACTTTCTACGGCGTGGAGCCCGTGCAGCGCGCGTTCATGATGTACTACGGCAATGAGTGACAGACAGGCCACGTAGGGATGGATGAACAGAGAGACAAACATGACAGACATACACGCGCACACACAGACAGGCATTTAGACACAGACAGACACACAGACATACGGACGGACCGAGAAACAGACAGTCATGCACTTGCACACACGGAAACATAGAGGCAGACACCGACACACACATAATGGACGCGCACACACACACATGCAAATGCACCCCCCTCACACACACACACACACACATACACACACACACACACACACACACATTTTGAATGTACCGACATATCCTGGCTTTGTTTATTGTAAGAAAAGAAATATGCTTTGCAGTCGTTAACGGTTTATTTCAGGGTGTATAATGTGTGCATGAAATAAAAATCTGGCCGGAACATGAATATTTATATATGAAATTGCAATAAAACCAGATTTCTCCATCCCAACCCTTCAAACTTGTTTAGTATGTGAAATTGGTAAAGCCTGTTTCCTAATATGCCATTCTGTGAAAATAATATTACACACACAGATACAAGTACACACACACACACACACACACACACACAAGTATACACACTCAGACACAAGTACACACACACACACGCAGACACACACAAGTACACACACAAAGTACACACACGCACACACACAAGTACACACACGAAGTACACACACACACACACACACAAGTACACACACACACAAGTACAAACACACACACAAGTACACACATACACATACAAACACACACTCACACAAACACACGCCATAATAAAATTTTAAGAGTGGCGGACATCAAGGGTTGGGCTTCCAAACTAGAGTTAGGTACCGACCTGACTTGACCTGAGGAGCGATTAGTCACGTGGGACTAACTGTGCTTGCCACGTGCCTGGTGACCTCACGGTGGCCATCAGAGTTTGCATCCTCATTGCAAGCACGTATCGCGCTTGCGTTTTGCCGCCTTGCTTGTTGTGATAGATGAGAAACAACTATGAAGAAATAATGAATTCAGTTTTTGTGAGAGGAAAACTTGTGACTAATTTGCAACTATCTATGGTTGAGAAATCGTTGGTGTGTATGAAGAAAGGTTTTCGTTTTCTTTGCGCATACATGGCGACCTACTTTTCCCACCTGAAGGGAAGGTTGACCTAATATTCCTTTTGAACGCACACCTCTGAGTCTGTGCTGGCCTTTTCGTAATAAGGCAGTCTTCGTAGAAGATGAAAGGAGAGCCGCAAGAGGTGATGTATTGGTGCTGAGCCAACTAGAGTACTAGATATTGGGATTCGGGTCATCCGGGGCATTGTAAGACCGAGTTCAAGCAGTCCGGCTTATACGAGGGCAGTGTAGTACAGGAAAGACAACACGGACCATGGTGGCTCAGCTTGTAAGCATTTCGGGCACGAACCGAAAGGTCGCGGGTTCAGTACCCGCCTGCGTTTCCTACATTTTTTCCTGTTCTGTCCCCGCATCGCAGGTTCGAGTCTGTATGGTAAACTGTTTAAACTATGCGGAACAAAAATCACCTTCTTTATTTTCACGTCAGTAAAATCCAAACTATAAGGGCCCACCGAATTTTCAAAGACTTCAGTTGTCATGTGTCGGCCCATTGAAAAGATTCCGTGGTCCGATTGAAAAACTACGTGATCTTTCCTTGGGCAAATTCACCATTTTTTTGTAACCTCGAGATCTCAGTGTAAAAACCCATTTTTGACTATTTTGAAAACAGTGAAGAGTGCGGCTGGGGGACTTATCGTGGAGTGAAGGCTTGAAAAACGGGGGGGGGGGGCGGGGATAATTTACGCAACTTTGTCTCTACCCTACGTCATGTGAGTCCTAGTATTTTGTTATAAGGAATTCAATTTTACTTCTGCTTCACTAGATACCGCGTGTGTGTGCGGAGAATTATTGTAAGGAGGAAGACCCTTGTTCGATGGGAAAGAACCTTGAGCTAAGGAAAGCCTTCATCAAAAGTTTTAAAAATATATAAAATTTGTATTCATACGCTTGCTTATATTAGGAATGGATTCCTTCTCATTCGAAAAGATAGGAGTCATAATCCACTTGCGTGGTGGCCAACCTCCTACATTTGTGGCCTTTTTGGTTGTTTGATTTAGTCGCAGTGTGATATGAATTTGGCATATTATGAGATATAGTTTTTGTACTCTATATTTGGAAAACAATTCTTTTGCTGGCAACGATTTGCATTCACTTAGAGTCCTCCGTTTTATGTTTGCTCATCACAAGAACGAACATGTAATCTGTTTCCACATTACGCCAGATTTGACATTCCAGTCACTCTTCCGAGGGCCTCGAGGAAATCAAGTTGTTGATTGATTGTTTAACGAATACATTTTTAATTATTGTGTTGTTTGCATTTAGAAAATTTTACTACAAATGAAGATATGAAAAGAATCAAAAGACGCAGAAAATGTTTTATTTGTTCCAGAGAAGTACAGTACGGAAATAAATTGAATGAACTAATGAACACTGGAACCAGTAAACACGACAAGACTGTTCTTGTTCATGTCAAATTTGAAATTAAATCACAGAAAACGTAGATGTTCTGAGGATTAATACTTTACGACTATGCGCAAGTTTATGAAAACGTCCGTTAAAATCCATGTAACGCGAGATTTTGCAATAATATTTCATTGTTGTATGCTAATTCTTCACTCTGGCAAATGTAGTTTTGACATGTCAGTTTGGGCCTGCTTATTTTCGTGTCTGGCCAAATGTGCAGTGAATAAAGTAAAAGTAAAGAAAGGTGAAAGTTTTTGTTTTATATAGCTGTTTGTTACACACATCTTGGTCTCAGTTCGTTTTGCACCGAATCCCTGGATCGCTGTGCCACTTGACATCCTCACTGGCACCTGACCACAGCACCATCATCACTCTCTGGGGAGACCATGAAATCATTTCACTGACGTCCAAGCTGATGGAACCAGACTATAAATGTTTGCATTCTGCTAAGATGTCTATATCGACGTTGCACAGCGTACTCCAAAAAAATTCTCGAGACAAAATAGTATGCATTTACAAACAGCGGGAGTTTATTAGGAAAAGGTCGTGCAGGAGAAAATGTCAAGACGTGGTTTGTGTTGCGGCTCATCACTACTTTGGTCTCAAACAGCTCTACACTTTGTCCTCCCGATCTCTGCAAATGTCTGCGCAAATAGATCAGAACAACAGACAGACACCTGGAACTATAGCCAGGAGTGTCCCTCCCGCCCCACCCCACCGCCCAACCCCCTTTCGAGAGTGTCAGGAAGGTTTAAGGGCCGAAACACATAATGACGGGGGTTTTTCCTCTGACGATTATCTGTTGCTTCGTTCCCTTGGGAGTTTCTTGCCCCTGTGCCACTTAATTCACTCTTTACCGGCACCGGACGACAGAATGAGCACAATCACTTCCCAGCACCATCCCACGCTATGGGAAGTATTCCACTCCGATGCTGACACGTGGCCACATCGGGAGTTCCTCACACCACAGTCCAGCCTTCACAGACCACAATGGGAACGAGGCGGTCACACGGAGGTGGCGTGAAGATGAGTAAACCAGAAGACACTGGGAAAAGGAGCCATTACAGCAGGTTAAATGATGAGGAATAAAATTTTTATCGACTTCCAAATGTGATATCAAGAAGAGAATGTCTTCCTGTAAGTTCTCTCACCTCGGTAAACCTTTCCGTCGATCTCACCAGCATTACTTCCGCCACCATTTCAACACCAGCAATGACTCCACCACTACCAAAACAACACTTATCACCAGCTTCAACGCCACCACTACCAACAACAACACTTATCACCAGCTTCAACGCCATCACTACCAACACAACACTTATCACCAGCTTCAGCGCCACCACTACCGACACAACACTTATCACCAGCTTCAACGCCACCACTACCAACACAACACTTATAACCAGCTTCAACGCCATCACTACCAACACAACACTTATCACCAGCTTCAACGCCACCACTACCAACAACAACACTTAAGAACACCATCACAACCACCACTACCAATACAACACTTATAACCAGCTTCAACGCCATCACTACCAACACAACACTTATCACCAGCTTCAACGCCACCACTACCAACAACAACACTTATCACCAGCTTCAACGCCACCACTACCAACACTAATAGTTAAGAACACCATCACAATCACTACTACCACACCAACACTTCTCACCAGCACTAGTATTACCAACATCAACAGTTTACACCAGCAGCAACTCCACTAATAAACCAAAAACATCAGTGCAACAGTCTCACACACTACGAATACCAACCCTTAACACCATCACGAGCACTTCCAACGCCCATTCTTAACATCAGCATCACCACCACATAACTACCAACACCGACACCAACACCACCATCACTCAACCACCAACACCTACACTTAACACCATCGCCATCACCACCACTACTACCAACAGCAATTCTTAACATCAGCACCACCACTTTATCACTACCAACAAGCACACTTAACACCACCACCACAATCACCACCATCACCGCCACCATCACCACCACCACTTACACCACATCCACCACTACCAACAACAATGTGTTATATCAGCAACGCCATCACACTACTTACAACATCAATTCTTAACCTCTACCACCAATACCACTACTATCAATATCAATTCTTCACATTACCACCATCACATCTACTACCAACATCAATTCTTAACTTTACCACCACCACCACTATCCAATTTTTCACTTTACCACCACCACCACTATCCAATTCTTCACTTTACCACCACCACCACTACTACCAACATCAATTCTTCACTATACCACCACCACAGCTATCCAATTCTTCACTTTACCACCACCACCACTACTACCAACATCAATTCTTCACTTTACCACCACCACCGCTATCCAATCCTTCACTTTACCACCACCACCACTACTACCAACATCAATTCTTCACTTTACCTCCACCACCACTACTACCAACATCAATTCTTCACTTTACCACCACCACCGCTATCCAATTCTTCACTTTACCACCACCACCACTACTACCAACATCAATTCTTCACTTTACCACCACCACCACTACTACCAACATCAATTCTTCACTTTACCACCACCACCGCTATCCAATTCTTAACTTTACCACCACCATCACTACTACCAACATCAATTCTTAACTTTACCTCCACCACCAGTACTACCAACACCAATTCTTCACTTTACCACCACCACCGCTATCCAATTCTTCACTTTACCACCACCACCACTACTACCAACATCAATTCTTCACTTTACCACCACCACCACTACTACCAACATCAATTCTTCACTTTACCACCACCACCGCTATCCAATTCTTAACTTTACCACCACCATCACTACTACCAACATCATTTCTTAACTTTACCACCACCACCACTATCCAATTCTTCACTTTACCACCACCACTATTATCCAATTCTTAACTTTACCACCACCACCAGTACTACCAACATCAATTCTTAACTTTACCACCACCACCACTACTACCAACATAATTCTTAACTTTACCACCACCACCAGTACTACCAACATCAATTCTTAACTTTACCACCACTACTACTATCCAATTCTTAACTTTACCACCACCACCACTATCCAATTCTTCACTTTACCACCACCACCACTATCCAATTCTTCACTTTACCACCACCACCAGTACTACCAACGTCAATTCTTCACTTTACCACCACCACCACTATCCAATTCTTCACTTTACCACCACCACCACTATCCAATTCTTCACTTTCCCACCACCACCGCTATCCAATTCTTCACTTTACCACCACCACCACTACTACCAACATCAATTCTTCACTTTACCACCACCACCACTACTACCAACATCAATTCTTCACTTTACCACCACCACCACTACTACCAACACCAATTCTTCACTTTACCACCACCACCACTACTACCAACATCAATTCTTCACTTTACCACCACCACCGCTATACAATTCTTCACTTTACCACCACCACCACTACTACCAACATCAATTCTTCACTTTACCACCACCACCACTACTACCAACATCAATTCTTAACTTTACCACCACCACCACTACTACCAACACCAATCCTTCACTTTACCACTACCACCACTACTACCACTATGCAATCCTTCACTTTACCACCACCACCACTACTACCAACAACAATTCTTCACTTTACCACCACCACCACTACAACCAACATCAATTCTTCACTTTACCACCACCACCACTACTACCAACATCAATTCTTCACTTTACCACCAACACCACTACTACCAACATCAATTCTTCACTTTACCACCACCACCAGTACTACCAACATCAATTCTTAACTTTACCACCACCACCACTACTACAATCATCAATTCTTAACTTTACCACCACCACCACTATCCAATTCTTAACTTTACCACCACCACCACTATCCAATTCTTCACTTTACCACCACCACCACTACTACCAACATCAATTCTTCACTTTACCACCACCACCACTACTACCAACATCAATTCTTCACTTTACCACCACCACCACTACTACCAACACCAATTCTTCACTTTACCACCACCACCACTACTACCAACATCAATTCTTCACTTTACCACCACCACCGCTATACAATTCTTCACTTTACCACCACCACCACTACTACCAACATCAATTCTTCACTTTACCACCACCACCACTACTACCAACATCAATTCTTAACTTTACCACCACCACCACTACTACCAACACCAATCCTTCACTTTACCACTACCACCACTACTACCACTATGCAATCCTTCACTTTACCACCACCACCACTACTACCAACAACAATTCTTCACTTTACCACCACCACCACTACAACCAACATCAATTCTTCACTTTACCACCACCACCACTACTACCAACATCAATTCTTCACTTTACCACCAACACCACTACTACCAACATCAATTCTTCACTTTACCACCACCACCAGTACTACCAACATCAATTCTTAACTTTACCACCACCACCACTACTACCAACATCAATTCTTAACTTTACCACCACCACCACTACTACAATCATCAATTCTTAACTTTACCACCACCACCACTATCCAATTCTTAACTTTACCACCACCACCACTATCCAATTCTTCACTTTTCCACCACCACCAGTACTACCAACATCAATTCTTCACTTTACCACCACCACCAGTACTACCAACATCAATTCTTAACTTTACCACCACCACCACTACTACCAACATCAATTCTTCACTTTACCACCACCACCACTACTACAATCATCAATTCTTAACTTTACCACCACCACCACTATCCAATTCTTAACTTTACCACCACCACCACTATCCAATTCTTCACTTTTCCACCACCACCAGTACTACCAACATCAATTCTTAACTTTACCACCACCACCACTACTACAATCATCAATTCTTAACTTTACCACCACCACCACTATCCAATTCTTCACTTTACCACCACCACCACTATCCAATTCTTCACTTTACCACCACCACCACTACTACCAACATCAATTCTTCACTTTACCACCACCACCGCTATCCAATTCTTCACTTTACCACCACCACCACTACTACCAACATCAATTCTTCAATTTACCACCACCACCGCTATCCAATTCTTCACTTTACCACCACCACCACTACTACCAACATCAATTCTTCACTTTACCACCACCACCACTACTACCAACATCAATTCTTCACTTTACCACCACCACCACTACTACCAACATCAATTCTTAACTTTACCACCACCACCAGTACTACCAACATCAATTCTTAACTTTACCACCACCACCACTACTACAATCATCAATTCTTAACTTTACCACCACCACCACTATCCAATTCTTCACTTTACCACCACCACCACTATCCAATTCTTCACTTTACCACCACCACTACTACCCAATTCTTAACTTTACCACCACCACCAGTACTACAAACATCAATTTTTAACTTTACCACCACCACCACTACTACGAACATCAATTCTTAACTTTACCACCACCACCACTACTACCAACATCAATTCTTAACTTTACCACCACTACTAATATCCAATTCTTTACTTTACCACCACCACACCCACTATCCAATTCTTCACTTTACCACTACCACCAGGACTACCAACATCAATTCTTAACTTTACCACCACTATCCAATTCTTCACTTTACCACCACCACCACTATCCAATTCTTCACTTTACCACCACCACCACTATCCAATTCTTCACTTTACCACCACCACCACTATCCAATTCTTCACTTTACCACCACCACCACTACTACCAACATCAATTCTTCACTTTACCTCCACCACCACTACTACCAACATCAATTCTTAACTTTACCACCACCACCACTACTACCAACATCAATTCTTAACTTTACCACCACCACCACTACTACCAACATCAATTCTTCACTTTACCACCACCACCACTATCCAATCCTTCACTTTACCACCACCACCGCTATCCAATTCTTCACTTTACCACCACCACCACTACTACCAACATCAATTCTTAACTTTACCACCACAACCACTACTACCAACACCAATTCTTCACTTTACCACCACCACCACTACTACCAACATCAATTCTTCACTTTACCACCACCACCACTATCCAATTCTTCACTTTCCCACCACCACCGCTATCCAATTCTTCACTTTACCACCACCATCAGTACTACCAACATCAATTCTTAACTTTACCACCACCACCACTATCCAATTCTTCACTTTACCACCACCACCACTACTACCAACATCAATTCTTCACTTTACCACCACCACCACTACTACCAACATCAATTCTTCACTTTACCACCACCACCACTACTACCAACACCAATTCTTCACTTTACCACCACCACCACTACTACCAACATCAATTCTTCACTTTACCACCACCACCGCTATACAATTCTTCACTTTACCACCACCACCACTACTACCAACATCAATTCTTCACTTTACCACCACCACCACTACTACCAATATCAATTCTTAACTTTACCACCACCACCACTACTACCAACACCAATCCTTCACTTTACCACTACCACCACTACTACCACTATGCAATCCTTCACTTTACCACCACCACCACTACTACCAACATCAATTCTTCACTTTACCACCACCACCACTACTACCAACATCAATTCTTCACTTTACCACCAACACCACTACTACCAACATCAATTCTTCACTTTACCACCACCACCAGTACTACCAACATCAATTCTTAACTTTACCACCACCACCACTACTACAATCATCAATTCTTAACTTTACCACCACCACCACTATCCAATTCTTAACTTTACCACCACCACCACTATCCAATTCTTCACTTTTCCACCACCACCAGTACTACCAACATCAATTCTTCACTTTACCACCACCACCACTATCCAATTCTTCACTTTACCACCACCACCACTACTACCAACATCAATTCTTCACTTTACCACCACCACCGCTATCCAATTCTTCACTTTACCACCACCACCACTACTACCAACATCAATTCTTCAATTTACCACCACCACCGCTATCCAATTCTTCACTTTACCACCACCACCACTACTACCAACATCAATTCTTCACTTTACCACCACCACTACTACCCAATTCTTAACTTTACCACCACCACCAGTACTACAAACATCAATTTTTAACTTTACCACCACCACCACTACTACGAACATCAATTCTTAACTTTACCACCACCACCAGTGCTACCAGCATCAATTCTTAACTTTACCACCACTACTAATATCCAATTCTTTACTTTACCACCACCACACCCACTATCCAATTCTTCACTTTACCACTACCACCAGGACTACCAACATCAATTCTTAACTTTACCACCACTATCCAATTCTTCACTTTACCACCACCACCACTATCCAATTCTTAACTTTACCACCACCACCACTATCCAATTCTTCACTTTGCCACCACCACCACTACTACCAACATCAATTCTTCACTTTACCACCACCACCGCTATCCAATCCTTCACTTTACCACCACCACCACTACTACCAACACCAATTCTTCACTTTAACACCACCACCACTATCCAATTCTTCACTTTACCACCACCACCGCTATCCAATTCTTCACTTTACCACCACCACCACTACTACCAACATCAATTCTTCACTTGACCACCACCACTGCTATCCAATCCTTCACTTTACCACCACCACCACTACTACCAACATCAATTCTTAACTTTACCACCACCACCACTACTACCAACATCAATTCTTCACTTTACCACCACCACCACTATCCAATTCTTCACTTTACCACCACCACCACTACTACCAACATCAATTCTTCACTTTACCACCACCACCACTATCCAATTCTTCACTTTACCACCATCACCACTATGCAATCCTTCACTTTACCACCACCACCACTACTACCAACATCAATTCTTCACTTTACCACCACCACCACTACTACCAACATCAATTCTTCACTTTACCACCACCACCACTACTACCAACATCAATTCTTCACTTTACCACCACCACCACTACTACCAAAATCAATTCTTCACTTTACCACCACCACCACTACTACCAACATCAATTCTTCACTTCACCACCACCACCACTACTACCAACATCAATTCTTCACTTTACCACCACCACCACTACTACCAACATCAATTCTTAACTTTACCACCACCACCAGTACTACCAACATCAATTCTTAACTTTACCACCACCACCACTACTACCAACATCAATTCTTCACTTTACCACCACCACCGCTATCCAATTCTTCACTTTACCACCACCACCGCTATCCAATTCTTCACTTTACCACCACCACCACTACTACCAACATCAATTCTTCACTTGACCACCACCACTGCTATCCAATCCTTCACTTTACCACCACCACCACTACTACCAACATCAATTCTTAACTTTACCACCACCACCGCTATCCAATCCTTCACTTTATCACTACCACCACTACTACCAACATCAATTCTTCACTTTACCACCACCACCACTACTACCAACATCAATTCTTAACTTTGCCACCACCACCATTACTACCAACATCAATTCTTCACTTTACCACAACCACCGCTATCCAATTCTTCACTTTACCACCACCACCACTACTACCAACATCAATTCTTCAATTTACCACCACCACCGCTATCCAATTCTTCACTTTACCACCACCACCACTACTACCAACATCAATTCTTCACTTTACCACCACCACCACTACTACCAACATCAATTCTTCACTTTACCACCACCACCGTTATCCAATTCTTCACTTTACCACCACCACCACTACTACCAACATCAATTCTTAACTTTACCACCACCACCGCTATCCAATTCTTCACTTTACCACCACCACCGCTATCCAATTCTTCACTTTACCACCACCACCACTACTACCAACATCAATTCTTATCTTTACCACCACCACCGCTATCCAATTCTTAACTTTACCACCACCACCAGTACTACCAACATCAATTCTTCACTTTACCACCACCACCACTACTACCAACATCAATTCTTCACTTTACCACCACCACCACTACTACCAACATCAATTCTTCACTTTACCACCACCACCACTACTACCAACATCAATTCTTCACTTTACCACCACCACCACTATCCAATTCTTAACTTTACCACCACCACCACTATCCAATTCTTCACTTTACCACCACCACTGCTATCCAATTCTTCACTTTACCACCACCACCACTACTACCAACATCAATTCTTCACTTTATCACCACCACCACTATCCAATTCTTCACTTTACCACCACCACCACTACTACCAACATCAATTCTTCACTTTACCACCACCACCACTATCCAATTCTTCACTTTACCACCACCACCACTACTACCAACATCAATTCTTAACTTTACCACCACCACCACTATCCAATTCTTCACTTTACCACCACCACCACTACTACCAACACCAATTCTTCACTTTAACACCACCACCACTACTACCAACATCAATTCTTCACTTTACCACCACCACCACTATCCAATTCTTCACTTTACCACCACCACCACTACTACCAACATCAATTCTTCACTTTACCACCACCACCACTACTACCAACATCAATTCTTCACTTTATCACCACCACCACTATCCAATTCTTCACTTTACCACCACCACCACTACTACCAACATCAATTCTTCACTTTACCACCACCACCACTATCCAATTCTTCACTTTACCACCATCACCACTATGCAATCCTTCACTTTACCACCACCACCACTACTACCAACATCAATTCTTCACTTTACCACCACCACCACTACTACCAACATCAATTCTTCACTTTACCACCACCACCACTACTACCAACATCAATTCTTCACTTTACCACCACCACCACTATCCAATTCTTCACTTTACCACCATCACCACTATGCAATCCTTCACTTTACCACCACCACCACTACTACCAACATCAATTCTTCACTTTACCACCACCACCACTACTACCAACATCAATTCTTCACTTTACCACCACCACCACTACTACCAACATCAATTCTTCACTTTACCACCACCACCACTACTACCAAAATCAATTCTTCACTTTACCACCACCACCACTACTACCAACATCAATTCTTCACTTCACCACCACCACCACTACTACCAACATCAATTCTTCACTTTACCACCACCACCACTACTACCAACATCAATTCTTAACTTTACCACCACCACCAGTACTACCAACATCAATTCTTCACTTTACCACCACCACCACTACTACCAACATCAATTCTTAACTTTACCACCACCACCAGTACTACCAACATCAATTCTTAACTTTACCACCACCACCACTACTACCAACATCAATTCTTCACTTTACCACCACCACCGCTATCCAATTCTTCACTTTACCACCACCACCACTACTACCAACATCAATTCTTCACTTTACCACCACCACCACTACTACCAACATCAATTCTTCACTTTACCACCACCACCACTATCCAATTCTTCACTTTACCACCACCACCACTATCCAATTCTTCACTTTACCACCACCACCGCTATCCAATTCTTCACTTTACCACCACCACCACTATCCAATTCTTCACTTTACCACCACCACCACTACTACCAACATCAATTCTTCACTTTACCACCACCACCACTATCCAATCCTTCACATTACCACCACCACCACTACTACCAACATCAATTCTTCACTTTACCACCACCACCACTACTACCAACATCAATTCTTCACTTTACCACCACCACCGCTATCCAATTCTTACTTTAACCACCACCACCGCTATCCAATCCTTACTTTACCACCACCACCGCTATCCAATCCTTAACTTTACCACCACCACTGCACCTTTACCAATACTCAGCACTTCTCACCACTACGACTGCTACCAACAGCCAACAGAACATCAGCACTACAATCCTTCCTATCACCACGCAACTGTTAACAACACTCCACCTCTACTACCAACACACTAGTTCACACCAGCACACAGTCACCGTCCTCCAACCCAACTGTTGTACAACCAACTCACCTCTATCCAAGTCGCTTTAATCCAGCACCACTCCGACCTCTACTACCACATCGACACTGATTCTGGCTCCAACTGCCCACCTCTACTACGCAACACAACACTGAATTACTGCCACCCCTCCACCTATACTACCCTACCCACCATTACTGTAAGACCTAGCACCACTCGACCTCTAGATGGACCAACACCATTACGGTTAAAACACATCAGGATACCTACTCCCACTAATGACTCAACACCAACACCTTAACACACACAACACGCTGATAGGTGACCGTCAGTCCCGGGACCATTCATATATCTGTATGTTCCTTTTGGACCATCCCGTCCTCATCGGCGCTTGCTGTGATGTGGATTAGTACGTCGGGAGGTGCAGTTACTGGCTAGGCCACAAGTTCTGTGTATCAAGGCTTGGGGGAGGAAAAAAACGCGGGTTCGTCGCCATGTGTTTCCCCCTTCCTCCGTGGTCGTCGTTCCATATGTCTTTCTCCTTCGGGAGCCTCATGATGATCGTTGGTACCAACACCAGACAACTCTCCACCACTGTTAATGATGCGCACCACAGAGTACTGGCATAATTTCGAGATAGGAGGTGAAGAGATGCCTTGCACATCTGTTGAAAGTGTGTGTGTGTGTGTTGTGTGTGTGTGTTGTGCGTGCGTGTTGTGTGTGCATGGTGTGTGTGTGTGTTTGTGTGTGTGTGTGTGTGTGTGTGTGTGTGTGTGTGGTTTGTGTCGGTGCGTTGGCGGTGCGTGTGTGTGTTGTGTGTGAGTGTGTGTTGTGGGTTTGTGTGTGTGTTTGTGTGATGGTGGCTGGCGTGCGTGAACTGTGGGTGTGTGTGTGTGCGTGCGCTGCGTGTCGTGTGTGTTGATGAGTGGGTGTTTGTGTTTGTGTGTGTGAGTGTGTGTTTGTGTGTGTGTGCGTGTGTGCGTGCGTGTGCGCACACGACACTTCACACACACGACACACACACCACACACACCACAACCCACCCAACAACTATTCATGCGGACCAACATACCAAGGCATTCTATGCACGTACATTTGGTACAAACGACAAGGGTTACATACAATAGTGATAAGTCGGTGTTGATTAGCATGATCATTTACCAGCATACTTTGCAACATTGTGCTTTCTTCTATCCACCACGGGGCCCCTGCCCCCCGCCCCCAGCCCCCCCCTATTTTTAGGCCCCAGTCATCTAAAAGTTTTGTGATTCTATTTTGTCTTTTCCCGACCATACACTGTCATTCTGAAGTGGCTTTCACTGCAATCACTTGCCACGCCAGAGGATCCAAAAGTGCACGGAAGTCATATCCTATAAGTTAAGGTGCGTATACACGTTCTCGGTTTTTTTGCCAGTGTTTTTTCTGTTGTTGTTGTTGGTGTTTTTTGACTTACTGTTTTGTTTTGAATACATTGCTTGGGTCAGTGCGAAGACATGAATTATCGGTCTAGCTGCGTTCAAGACGCTCGGTCGAGACTTCGTAGCGATTCCTTAAAGTTTCGACACTTTCTCTGACCCTGTAGGGGAGGAGTAAAGTGGAACAAAGTCAGGTGTGAGAGAGAGAGAGAGAGAGAGAGGGATGTAGAGGAGATTAGTAGGAAGCGACCAGAGAGAGAGACCGCAGAGAAGGAGACAGATGATAGAGAAACAGAGCAGATACAGAGAGAGAGAGAGAGGAGAGTAGAGAGAGAGAGATAGATAGCGGAGAGAGAGAGAAGTAGGAGAGGGCGAGAGTTATTAGAGAGGAGAGAGAGAGCGCCCGGACGCAAGTAGCCGGAGACAGAGAGACCGATTAGCGGGAAGAGAAGGCGAGAGAGATGGGAGAATAGAGAAATGAGATCGAGGTTGAGTATTGATTGATTGATTGATTGTATTTGATTGAGGGATTGATTGATTGATTGGTTAGATTGATTGATTGCTTGATTTAGGTGCTTGTTCAGGTTTAATTCCCACGGCCCCATCCCCACCGTCACGTACTGACATTTTGGTTTCTATTTTGAGGGGAGCCAGTATACTTTAGTACCACACAGTGGAAAATGCATCAATCGAAGTTAAGTATATTGGCTGGTCCCTCTCCCGGGCGTGCACACAAAATAAAAAATATAAACAGTATTTACTATATGTTTTAAACGTACATTCTTTCATCATATTTTTATTCGATGGTTCCTTTTCTAAACTAGTACGATAATTGGATCTCGTAGATCGGAAAGCATCCTACAATGTACATGGCTACTTTCCCGTGGGGGGGTTTTTTTATGTTTCCACAAGTCCATTCCTTATTCCAAGAAAAGGTTGCATTCGGAAGCAGCTTCTGGACATTTGA
>JAWQFJ010001957.1:15000-17500 GCA_034096865.1 Theodoxus fluviatilis | reverse complement strand
CCAGAACACAAACCCAGCACAGCCCTACGCTCTGTGAGACATCGCCCCAGAACACAAACCCAGCACAGCCCTACGCTCTGTGAGACATCGTCCCAGAACACAAACCCAGCACAGCCCTACGCTCTGTGAGACATCGCCCCAGAACACAAACCCAGCACATCCCTACGCTCTGTGAGACATCGCCCCAGAACACAAACCCAGCACAGCCCTACGCTCTGTGAGACATCGCCCCAGAACACAAACCCAGCACAGCCCTACGCTCTGTGAGACATCGCCCCAGAACACAAACCCAGCACAGCCCTACGCTCCGCCACACAGTCCCCTCTGAGGCCGCGCACACCAGGCAAGAGGTCCCATGGCCTGAAGGCCTCTCCATCCTCTCTGAAGGCCTCTCCATCCGCTGGCCCTGCTGTGTGGAGCTCTCTTCCGGATTCCATGGGAAAGTGCTCGTCATCACGTGACTTCAGAAGACAACTGAAGACATCCATGGGAAAGTGCTCGTCATCACGTGACTTCAGAAGACAACTGAAGACATCCATGGGAAAGTGCTCGTCATCACGTGACTTCAGAAGACAACTGAAGACATCCATGGGAAAGTGCTCGTCTGCACGTGACTTCAGAAGACAACTGAAGACAGTTATTTGAACAAGCATTTCAGTAATTTTATCATCTGTGCGCTATGAGCGATTTCTTCGGAAGAACGCACTATACTCGTATAAGCAGTGTTTGTGATGATAAAGATGATGATGATGATGTTGGTGGTGATGATGACGGTGATGATGAGGAGGAGGAGGAGGAGGAGGAAAAGTACGATGGTGGTGATGATAATGATAATGATGGTGATGGTGATGTTGATGATGATGATGATGATGATGATGATGATGAGGATGATGATGATGATGATGATGATGAGGATGATGATGATGATGATGATGATGATGATGATGATGATGATGATGATGATGATGATGATGATGATGAACCGGTAATCAGAGCAGCATGTTGGATCTCTCAAGAATGAGAAACAGAGTTTGCAGAAGAAAAGAAAGGTTCAAATCAGAAAAAAATAACTAAAGCAAATCGACTAATAAGTGACTGCAACCCGGGAAAGGTTCAATGATTTCAACAAAAGAACTGGTCCGGAATATGAAACAGGACGAGATAAAACAGTCGAGGTTTCGAGTGTTACACTTCGTCAGGACAAAACGAACACAAGAAACGGAAAATGAGAAAACTCAGCTGCGAGACACCTTTGGGCAAGGGAAGGGCTGGCTGTGACGTGATGGAATTGAATTGTATGAAGTTGTGAACATATTTCAAACGTGAACAGTGAACACGGGGAGTACGTGGATGTGAATACACGTCGAGGAAGGATAAACAGAGAAATTCAGACAGAAGAAAGGGCGCAGTACATGTAGAGGGAAGGAAAGAGTCGGCCAACAACATTAGCTAGACCACGTGAGGAGGGAGGAAGATTTTAGCTCTTGATGTTGAGCCCAAGGGGGTCTTTGGTTTCAATGAGAGAGAGGGAGACAGAGTAAATCACTATTTGAACTTTTACCTCAATTACTTTTAAACACGGTAAGACTTCAACTTGAACACCTCAGTGAGTGGTAGCGTGCTTTTCCGTGTTTGTAATTTATATTCGAGAGACCCACTGATAGAAATTCGACTGTAATTTTATGAAGTGATGTCCGCATAGTAGCGATTTGTAAACTAACCATTGAACATGTCCTCGTTATTGCGCTCATATCACGCACGTGATGATGTGCGTTTCGAAAATCAGTTTTATTGCATGAAGCAAATCATCCGTGTTTTCAATGGAAATGAAACTGCTGTCAGCAACACATCCTGTACGTCATCATGCAGTATGTATGTCAGGGTCAGTGGAAGCTAACAGCATCTCCACCTCTGTCTCCAATTAAAAGAAAAAGACTATCTCAAAGGTTCTGTGTTGAACCCATGTGATTTACACCTTGACGTGTACTGTCCCATGCTGGTTTTTCCGCCCCGTGCCGCCATTCCCATACCATCATGCTGTCGCCTAAACCAAAGACAATCATTATCTAATATGATATAACGGATAGTGTCTTTGCTAAGCCCTGCTGTCCCTCTAACGTTTCCATTCTCTGACTTGTTCTTCAAAATGTTGCAGTCGGTGGCAAGGTAGGGGTAGAGTTGCCCACGGCGCGTTGCTTAGCATACCTAGTGGGCAAATACTAGGCCGGTGTCAGCATGTGTCAAACATGTGACCAAAGATTATAGGTTACACAAAGATAACTCATAAGCTCATTGTTGTGAGGATCGAGACACGTTGCGCCCCAAGCGGCCTGGACTATGGGGAAGTAATTACTCTGCTTAGATACATGTAAAAAGTGCTTGTTTGTCGACGCGTTTCTGATGCATTCCGATCATGTTTGTGAATACATTTACGGTGTAATGTGTAATAAAATGATTTGCTGCAATAATGGGGGTGTTTTGGCTTTGTTTTTTGTAGCAG
>JAWQFJ010001957.1:0-5000 GCA_034096865.1 Theodoxus fluviatilis | reverse complement strand
GAACAAGCGGATGTACACACACACACACACACACACACACACATATATATATATATACATGCAGATGAGCAGACAGACATACACACACACATACATGCAGACGTGCAGACAGACACACACATGAAGACATAGTCTCGCACACACACATACACACGCACAGGCACACACTACACATACACCCACACATACTCAGGCGCGCGCTTACACACATGCACACAGACACACCCACTTACCCAGATATGCACACAAGATCACATAGGCAGATAGACACTCATTCACCCAGGCAAAACTATGCGCAGACTAGCCAAGCTGATGCGGTGAAAATAAGGCTGCAGAATGCTGCGGAAGCTGTCTATCTTAGGATTTTGAGGAAACATGCTGTACTGACGGGCTTGATGTCTCCTGCAGTTTGATTTTCAAGATACCTCCCGTGGCACGTGCATGTTAGTGCTGCTTGGGCCCGGCTGTGTAAGTCTTCCTTGAGCAGGCCCTGAAGCAAAATAAGCCAACAGCAATCCAGCTGATGAAGGAGGTAGCGGTGCAACACAGGCTGTGTTCGATTTCAAAGGGAGACGCACTCACGCGCATGAGAGCACTTGCACACATGCACACACGCGCTCACATACGCAGAAAGAGAGAGAGAGAGAGAGAGAGAGAGAGAGAGAGAGAGGGAGGGAGGGAGGGGAGAGAGAGAGAGAGAGAGAGAGAGAGAGAGAGGGGGGGGGGAGAGAGAGAGAGAGAGAGAGAGAGAGAGAGAGAGAGAGAGAGAGAGAGAGAGAGAGAGAGAGAGAGAGAGAGAGAGACTGACGCACAGACAGGAAGAAAGACAGAAGCACAGAGACAGAAATCAGGAGAAGGTGATGTCCAGAAGACAGACATGCTTTTCTTCGAAATGTTTAAGTCAGTGTTTTGTTTCAGGAGCAGATAACCATCTCACTTAGTACATCGTAATGGATTCCTTATCCGATTCCTTTGTTGCGATACGTTAGCTTAAATGTGTTTACGGTTGGGCTTAGAATATTTCATCATACATTCCGGTCTGTCGTCTGACACTTGTTGGCTCGCCTAGTCCACATATATATATATATATATGTTGTTTTCAAAGAAAACTCTGTCCAAGACATTCACTTTCCCTTTCCTCTGCAGCGTGTGATCCCCGTGGACTTCACTCTGGACAAGATGGTGGCCTTCGTCTTCGAGAACCAGGACACTTTCGCCAGCTCCGCCAAGCTGGTTGTGGTCAAGGTGCTGCAGACTTTCTACGGCGTGGAGCCCGTGCAGCGCGAGTTCATGATGTACTGCGGCAGCTGAGTGACAGACAGGCCACGTAGGGATGGATGAACAGAGAGACAAACATGACAGACATACACGCGCGAACACAGACAGGCATTTAGACACAGACAGACACACAGATATACGGACGGACCGAGAGACAGACAGTCATGCACTTGCACACACAGAAACATAGAGGCAGACACCGACATTCACACATAATGGACGCGCACGCACACACATGCAAATGCACCCCCCTCACACACACACACACACACACACACACACACACACACACACACACACACACACACACACACATTGAAGTATATGGGCAAGCTGTCGGATGTACCGACATATCCTGGCTTTGTTTATTGTAAGAAAAGAAATATGCCTTGCAGTCGTTAACGTTTTATTTCAGGGTGTATAATGTGTGCATGAAATAAAAATCTGGCCGGAACATGAAGATTTATATATGAAATTGCAACAAAACCAGATTTCTCACTCCCAACCCTTCAAACTTGTTTAGTATATGAAATTGGTAAAGCCTGTTTCCTAATATGCCATTCTGTGAAAATAATATTACACACACAGATACAAGTACACACACACACACACACACACACACACACACACACACACACACACACACACACACACACACACACACATACAAGTATACACACTCAGACACAAGTACTCACACAAACACGCAGACACACACAAGTACACACACAAAGTACACACACACACACACACACACACACACACAAACACACACACACACACACAAGTACACACACACACACAAAGTACACACACGAAGTACACACACACACACAAGTACACACACACACAAGTACACACACACACAAGTACAAACACACACACTAGTACACACACACACATACATATAAAAACACACACTCACACAAACACACGCCATAATAAAATTTTTCAGAGTGGCGGACACCAAGGGTTGGGCTTCCAAACTAAAGTTAGGTACCGACCTGACTTGACCTGACGAGCGATTTGTCACGTGGGACTAACTCTGCTTGCCACATGCCTGGTGACCACATGGTGGCCATCAGAGTTTGCATCCTCATTGCAAGCACGTATCGCCTTGCTTGTTGTGATAGATGAGAAACAACTATGAAGAAATAATGAATTCAGTTTTTGTGAGAGGAAAACTTGTGATTAATTTGCAACTATCTATGGTTGAGAAATCGTTGGTGTGTATGAAAAAGGGTTTTCGTTTTCTTTGTGCATACGTGGCGACCTACTTTTCCCACCGGAAGGGAAGGTTGACCTAATATTCCTTTGAACACACACCTCGAGTGTGTTCCTGCTTTCGTAAAGCGTTTTGTGAAGATGAAAGGAGAGCCGCTGAGGTGATGTATGGTGCTGAGCCAACTAGAGTACTATATATTGGGATTCGGGTCATCCGGGCATGTAAGACCGAGTCAGCAGCCGCTTATACAGGGCAGTGTAGACAGGAGAAGACAACACGGACCATGGTGGCTCAGCTGGTAGAGCATTTCGGGCGCTAACCGAAAGGTCGCGGGTTCAGTACCCGCCTGCGGTCCTACATTTTTCCTGTCTGTCCCATCGCAGGGTTTCGGTCTGTATGTTAAACTGTTAAACTAATGCTGGAACAAAAATCACCTTCTATTTCTTTCACGTCAGTAAATCCAAACTAATAAAGGCCCACCAATTTCAATGATTCAGTTGTCATGTCGGACCATTGAAAAGATTCCGTGGTCCGATTGAAAAACTAGTGATCTTTCCTTGGCAAATTCACCATTTTTGTAAATCGAGATCTCGTGTAAACCCATTTTGAATTTTGAAAAAGGAGTGGTGGGATGGGGGACTTACTGTGAGTGAAGGCTTGAAAAAGGGAGGGATAATTTAGCACTTTTCTCTACCCTGTCATGTGAGTCCTAGTATTTTATTATAAGGAATTCAATTTTACTTCTGCTACACTAGATACCGTGTGTGTGTGCGGAGAATTATTGTAAGGAGGAAGACCCTTGTTCGATAGGAAAGAACCTCGAGCTAAGGAAAGCCTTGATCAGAAGTTTTTATAATAAAATCTGTATTCATACGCTTGCTTGTATTAGGAATGGATTCCTTCTCATTCGAAAAGATAGGAGTCGTAATCACTTGCGTGGTGGCCAACCTCCTACATTTGTGGCCTTTTTGGTTGTTTGATTTAGTCGCAGTGTGATATGAATTTGGCATATTATGAGATATAGTTTTTGTACTCTATATTTGGAAAACAATTCTTTTGCTGGAAATGATTTGCATTCACTTAGTGTCCTCCGTTTTATGTTTGCTCATCACAAGAACGAACATGTAATCCTGTTTCCACATTACGCCAGATTTGACATTCCTGCCACTCTTCCGAGGGCCTCGAAGAAATCAAGTTGTTGATTGATTATTTAACGACTACATTTTTTTTATTGTGTTGTTTGCATTGGAAAATTTTACTACAAATGAAGATATGAAAAGAATCAAAAGACGCAGAAAATGTTTTATTTGTTCCAGAGAAGTACAGTACGGAAATAAATTGAATGAACTAATGAACACTGGAACCAGTGAACACGACAAGACTGTTCTTGTTCATGTCAAATTTGAAATTAAATCACAGAAAACGTAGATGTTCTGAGGATTAATACGTTACGACTATGCGCAAGTTAATGAAAACATCCGTTAAAATTCGTGTAACGCGAGATTTTGCAATAATATTTCATTGTTGTATGCTAGTTCTTCACTCTGGCAAATGTAGTTTTGACATGTCAGTTTGGGCCTGCTTATTTTCGTGTCCGGCCAAATATTCAGTGAATAAAGTAAAAGTAAAGAAAGGTGAAAGTTTTTGTTTTATATAGCTGTTTGTTACACACATCTTGGTCTCAGTTCGTTTTGCACTGAATCCCTGGATCGCTATGCCACTTGATGACTTCCTCACTGGCACCTGACCACAGCACCATCATCACTCTCTGGGGAGACCATGAAATCATGTCACTGACGTCCAAGCTGATGGAACCAGACCATAAATGTTTGCATTCTGCTAAGATGTCTATATCGACGTTGCACAGCGTACTCCAAAAAAATTCTCGAGACAAAATAGTATGCATTTACAAACAGCGGGAGTTTATTAGGAAAAGGTCGTGCAGGAGAAAATGTCAAGGCGTGGTTTGTGTTGCGGCTCATCACTACTTTGGTATCAAGCAGCTCTACACTTTGTCCTCCCGATCTCTGCAAATGTCTGCGCAAATAGATCAGAACAACAGGCAGACATCTGGAACTATAGCCAGGTGTGTCACTCACGCCCCACCCCACCTCCCAACCCCCTTTCGAGAGTGTCAGGAAGGTTTAAGGGCCGAAACACATAATGACGGGGGTTTTTCCTCTGAAGATTATCTGTTGCTTCGTTCCCTTGGGAGTTTCTTGCCACTGTGCCACCTGATTCACTCTTTACCGGCACCGGACGACACACAGAAACAGACGACAGAATGAGCACAATCACTTCCCAGCACCATCCCACGCTATGGGAAGTATTCCACTCCGATGCTGACACGTGGCCACATCGGGAGTTCCTCACACCACAGTCCAGCCTTCACAGACCACAATGGGAACGAGGCCATCACAGAAGACACTGGGAAAAGGAGCCATTACAGCAGGTTAAAGTGATGAGGAATAACATTTTAATGTTATTGCAATGTGAC
>JAWQFJ010001956.1:12528-35262 GCA_034096865.1 Theodoxus fluviatilis | reverse complement strand
GATTTTCTTCCTTTCCCCGAAGGCAGCCATTTTGGCTATACACGCGCAACGGCTCTCCGGCGCGGTACGTACCGGTACGTACCGGTAGCCGTAACAAGTCGTTCAAGATGCTACCGGTACGTACCGGTACGTACCGGTAGGCCTCTTGAACACGCCTCAGGTTACTCGCGAAAACTCGCTAGCAGACAGCGCTCGCCTCCTACCAACATGGCTGAAAGCACGTGGCTTCTACAAATAACTCCGGAAGTGACGACAACGCGTCCCCGGCATATCTGTTCGGATTACAGTGTTTCTTTCATTCGCTTCATCATTACTGATCAATCGAATCGACTCACTCAAAGCAGATCATAAACACTGCAAACAACCTAAAATCATGTTCTAACTGTTACTATGCATTTCTTAAATATTCATGATGAGACAAATACCTACACAGGAAAAATATTTTTACACATTGACATTCACGTCGCAGTAAAATTGTGGCCCGAGTACTGGCTTGGCGATTACACGTTCCTGTGGCATTATTATCAATTATTCAAAAGCCACGAAAACATATTTTCCCATCCTCATATAGAGTTATCGACCAATCTCCCCATAGGGTGCATAACGGAGAACACAACTAACTCAGGTCTCTGCAGTCAGATGCGTCCATTTTGAAGGGCGCAAAATATCTGTAGTTTGACATCAAGTATTCGGCTACACCGGGTGAATAAACACCTTATCAATGAATGCAGTAGGTCATCAGGCAGTTGGAATAAACAGAGGTTTGATGATTTACTAGTGCACCAACACGAAGATTCTTCCTACATCCTCAAAGGAGGAAAACGCGAAGCCGATAAATAGGGCAGTCTTCGAACCAGTTTCTAACTCCAACACGCAATATCTCACAAGACTCGGGAGGTAACTGGGATGTTTCTCCGAATAGAAAACGGTGTCAACATGATACAGGAATTACAAACATTCTCGGCGTTTTCAACCGAATATTATCATTAAATAGCAAATGTATATTAATCAAATAAGGATTAAAAACATAAGACTGACCTGGTACGATGCGTTCAGAACTGCTGCAGTAGTGGAAAAGTCCCCGACGCAGACGAACCAAAACCAGAAAGCACCGGTGTACGTTCATGGGTCACATCAACCAGAACTCAATTCGCTACAAAATATAGTTCTATACAAATTAGGTCATAATACAAAAATACTGCCTTTAAGGTCATAGAATAATATAATCTTACCATTATCTAAAAAAAGTTATCATAATTATAAACTTTAAACAGATGTGAATAATAACGATATGAGCGCATTAATTGACCAAATCACTAAACATGGCAGCTTCCATGTGAGCATCGTGTCAACACCAGCTGTTGCGAACGTAGTGATGAGTTCCGGCTCATTGAAGAAGGAATGGCACTCTCATCCAGATGTAGTTTTCTTCAGTCGCCTGCATTGATCTATGCACAATGTTGTACGTATAGCATTAGAACGATTGTTATTTCAACAACTGCGAGTGGAAAATCACTGTTGGGCATGGGACTACAACGTTGAAATTCGTAGCAGACAGCTTCTCAAACGCGATCACAACACAGTTTCTGTAACACAATTTCGTTACGTACGTGAACGGGAAAGTGAAGGGGACTCTGTGGCAAAGAGGCTCTGGGGACTGATTAATGGTCTTTTGGAAAGATACTGGTTTTTACTTTTAGCAAAGCAGATTTATTTAAATAAAAGTAAATTAGACTTGACACGTCCATCAGTTGTCGTATTACTATTCTATTAGCATTGCATTTGCAGCAGCTGGTGGCTGGTGTCACTGATTATAAGCATGTATCACTTTATGACCTAGCCAACGTAACGTTAACTCACTTTGCGTGAACGTGTAACAAATTCAGCAGGAGACCACACTTTCATCCCCTGTGTCTCCAGTGTCATCTTAATGTTGCACACACACACACACACACACACACACACACACACACACACACACACACACACACACACACACACACACACACACACACACACGCTCGCGCGCACGTTTTGCATAAGTGGAGTTATGAAGTATAGTCCACAATAGCGTTTTTGTTTGTTCATATTCTTTGTTAAATGGGTTTATATTCATGTGAAATGATGCACTCTCAGCTTCTGCTGGTGATTGATTTAGATGTTTTTTTTTAAGTTCTCTCACTTTCACTGAAATATTTGGCCCATGGATTCAAACTGTTTCTTCCTACTTTAGTTCTTGGGGCTTACGGATAAAATTCAAACTGCCTGAGACTGGATCTTGACAATGTATTAAAGATAGAAAGAAAAATCTCTCAATCAGCTTAGCCCTCCTAAGTGCATGAAATTAATAAAGACTGATTTACCAGGAAAACTTCTGGAGTTATTCTTATTCTTGACCTGTGTGAGGAGAATTTTAAAAAGAGACAGAAAAGAAAGTTGTGTCGTTTCCCTTCACCAGGTTTAAACACAAGGATGTTTAGGGCAGTGAAAGTTGCCTGTGATTGTTCTTGCATTCCATCTGTCTGTGTAGGTGTCCATCTGTCAGACTCCAGCAGAAGTCGGTTGTCCAGTCAAATGACAAGGAGTAGAAACTGTAAATGAAAATGTATTATTTTAACATGGAAATATGAAACCCATTTAATTTATATTTGAAAGATTGGAGGGTTTACTGCTTTGTGATACTTTAAACATTTGATGAATAAAAACATTCAGAATGGCACGTGTTGTTGGAAAACAGTTATATGTACAGTAATTTATGCTAATGATATGATAGTATTTATGGATTTGCAGTGTGACTTGTAAATCACTAGCATGTGGACCCCCCCCCCCCCCCCCCCCCGGCACCCCCACCCCCCCACCCCCACCCCCCCCCACCCCCCACCCATTCCCTGATACATCCATATGGAAAAGGACAGTGACAGTGAGTGAGATTTTCCCAACTCCTCCCATATATATATATATATATATATATATGTTTCTGCAACTTTTTAAAGCTGGATTTTGGGCATGTGCAGTAGTTAAAGAGTAGCTTGATCTATTTTTTGATCGTCTCGTCTGACCTCATGAGGCAAATATATAAATGATAGTAAAATCCACTGCTTGGACTGAACAACTATATGCATTGGTGGTCTTCAAGAGGATCAGAAAGATACATTTATTATGTCAGTCTGCCAGGCAGTGTGACTATTTGCTTGGAGTCTGTAGTGCGAAAAGTATTCTTAAGTGTACTTTTTTCCTTTCTCCTGGTGCATGATTCCTGCAAATTTGCCCATGTCATTTGCCTAATATGGGATTTTTATGTCTTGGTGTGTTTGTGTGTCATGATTTATAAGAAAGCATAGTGCTATACACACTGCTCTTGGTATGAGTTAGGAACTTTGAACTATACTCCGTGTAATGTATTTTTCAGATTTTGTCACGATTGCAACCATTTTAGGAACTGGCATCTTGGGTGAGTACTGAGGCAGGAGATTGCATGACAAAAGTGTTAAGAAAGTTACTAAGATAGAAATAAATTGGTCCAGTTATTATTTTCAATATATAATGATTTTAATTAAGTCACATTGAACACAGTTTGAATGGGTTAACATCACATGATTTTGTGCGTTTTGGAACTCTGGGAATGGTTCAAGAGATAACTAACAACACCAACTGGATGCCCTGCTCATGGGAGACAAGTTCAGCATCTTTACTTGTTGAAACTCAAAGTTGTCTCCCCTGATGTCTTTGACCAGACGTGACCCATTAATATTTGTTTTGGGCCACTAGCCTCATGGCCGTCAACACTGTGACATAACCTGTGCCTTTTCATGTTTTCAAACCTCTCTGGTGGCATGGAAGGTTATACAAACTTCCATGAAGTCTGTCTGAAACCTGAGAAAAATAGAAGATAAAAATCCAACAACCTGAAATTGCACTATCAACACAGCCATTGCTATTCATGAGGAAATGTTTGAGCATCTTGACCCAGGGTTCAGATGTTTTCAGTGATGTTTTTGCATTCCATTTTAAACAAAGAGGAGACTGTTAGTGATGGAATGGTGAATCTGATGAAGATTGAAACGTGAACTTTCTGGTACTTGGGATCTACTGAGTACTTCAGGGTCCAGTGTTGCCGCCTCTTGCAGGGTTGCCAGTGAAGCTGGTCTACTCTGGGCTGGTGCCATTCCTGGTCTCCTTCTCCATTGATTCTGTTATGCAGGTAGGCTGACACCTAATGATATTTTTTCATCTTATATTTAATATTGACTCGATAATAAAATGTCAGAAGCAAGCAGGTATGAATGACCATGCATACTTTAAATGCAGAGAAGTATTCAGGTATGTAGTGCTTTTGCCTTCCTCCTGTGAATGAAAAATGCATAAGTGCATGACCAACATTTTATCCTCCTGCATTGTGTTCATGGTTCTCACAGGAATAACATTATCTTGTCTAACAACCTGCAGATTATGCATGTTTGAAAATGCTGTAGTTGAGTGAATAGTGAATATTTTATTGTGTCCAGCAGGAAACAATTTTTCTGTAGGAGCTATTAGAAAATATATCATGAGGAGAATTAAATTGTACAGAACAGATGGTCTTAACATAGATTCAATCTTCCCCTCTGGCATCTCCACTTCACACACTTACATAGACTCATTTATCTCCCCCTCTCTATCTCATCCTCCCTCCCCCCACCCTCCCCTCTCTCTCTCCCTCTCTGTCATGAATAAATGAGTAAATCTAAGCCATGGGTTATCCAATGCTGCACACCTTATGACAATTCAATGATAATGCTATGATAGATACTTGTGGAATGGCAAGGCTTCAAACAAGAGTGCTAATTNNNAAAAAAGATCTTCAGCAAATGTTTAGTGCTGTGTGCCTTGTGTGCCTTGTGTGCCTTGGACTTGGAGCACTGAAGGTTTGTTTGAGTACATTCTGTTGGAATAGGCCTCTCCCCCTCCCCTGCCCCTCCCCCTCCCCTGCCCCTCCCCCTCCCCCGCCCCTCCCCCTCCCCTGCCCCTCCCCTGCCCCTCCCCTGCCCCTCCCCCCTCCCCTCCCCTGCCCCTCCCCCTCCCCCAATCCACCCTCCCCTCCCTCCGGCCACCCTCCCCTGCCCCTCCCCCCTCCCCCAGTCTACCCTCCCCTCCCTCAGGCCACCCTCCCCTGCCCCTCCCCCTCCCCTGCCCCTCCCCTGCCCCTCCCCCTCCCCTGCCCCTCCCCCCTCCCCCAGTCTACCCTCCCCTCCCTCAGGCCACCCTCCCTTCCCCCTCCCCCCTCCCCCAATCCACCCTCCCCTCCCTCAGGCCACCCTCCCCTGCCCCTCCCCCCTACCCCACTCTACCCTCCCCTGCCTCAGGCCACCCTCCCCTGCCCCTCCCCTGCCCCTCCCCCTCCCCTGCCCCTCCCCTGCCCCTCCCCCCTCCCCCAGTCTACCCTCCCCTCCCTCAGGCCACCCTCCCCTGCCCCTCCCCCCTCCCCCAATCCACCCTCCCCTCCCTCAGGCCACCCTCCCCTGCCCCTCCCCCCTCCCCCAGTCTACCCTCCCCTCCCTCAGGCCACCCTCCCCTGCCCCTCCCCCCTCCCCCAGTCTACCCTCCCCTCCCTCAGGCCACCCTCCCCTTCCCCCTCCCCCCTCCCCTCCCTCTCCCCTCCCCCCTCCCCTCCCCCCTCCCCCCTAAAAAAAAGTCATGGTTAAGTAGCCTGAATGGCCCTATTTTTTTCCTGCTGGGCCTTTCATTTTTGTTGTTGATTGTAAACAAAGAAGAAAGAAAGAAACCAAAGGTAAACAACAAACTACATGCTGTCCCATCTTCCCTATGAGTGCTGTTTAAGTGGAAAAAACCGTTTTCAGCAAAATTGAAATTTTGGGTTGTGTTCAGATTAATCTACTGCACACATGATGTTTCTTGAAACACACACATACATGTACACACACATAAATGTGTGCAACCTCAATCTGGCTTTCTGAGAGAAAAGGAAAAAAGTTAGGCCTACCTAACAACCACATTTTTTGTTGCTCATGTTAACCATAACCATTTTTTCTGTGGGGGTGGGGGTGGGGGGCAGCTTAGTGTGAAACTTGTGATACCTGTAGTGCTGTGTGAAAGGTAGGTGGTATGTAGATTGATGGCTTTACTATTCTTTTTCCAGATTCTTCTTGTTGTTTACTTCACTGACCTCCTGCAAAGGGCGTGCTCTGCACAACTGGGAGGAAGGAGGGTGGGTAGACAGACTTGTTACTTTTGACATGTGGAGCCTAGTGATGTCAGACTTTCTTCAGAATTACAGGGTCAACTGAAATGATGCATTGCCACACAAAATAATTAAACATGCATGGATTTGTAATAGATGCCATGTGTTTGGTGTACTCTGGGCATTGTAAAAATGTTGTTCACTTTTATTCATATGAAATAATTTTCTGTGCTTTTTAAATAAAATCCAACTCATATGTGTCAAAAGAATTTTTTTTTCCTTGTTATAAATGTAGGAGTTAATTGTAGAAGGATGTAATGGATCCATCCTCAGAACGCTTTCAACCATGAGTTGAATAAACTGCAAATCACTTGTTCAAAGCAGAGAGGGATTGCTTTTGTGAAGGATTTTAGTGTCCCCTCATCGGTTGGTACCTGCTCTGAAAGCCTTGTAGGACCTTGAAAGCTAGATCCAGCATCAGTGTTGAAGGGAAAACAGTGCTCTTCGCATGCCAGTCATTAACTCTTGAGTCCCAGCAGCACCTTTCTCCACCCATGTAGCTTCCGTACAAGTCAGACAATTAAACTGTCCGTCTACATTACAGGGACCTAAGAGTTAACCTATGAAAAGTAGCCTACGATGGGCAGAGAAGGGCGGAACAGGAATTCCATCAAGGGTGGAGAAAGGTGCTATATTTAACAGTGATGTAGCAGACAGTTTACATTGTTATATTCATTCAGTCCAAGTATCTGAAAGTGAGCACATCTTCATACTTTCTACAGGAGGAAATGGTACCCCTGAAAGAATTGATGGATGACACTGAAGAAGATTCTGAAGACAATCTTTTCTCAGGAGAGGAATCTGCCAAAGGTATGACAGATCTCTATACACGATTCTCTGAATGCCTGGCTGTCTTGCTGCTTTGCTTATGCATGTATGTAATTTGGTAACCCACCTCACGTAGAATGGTTTTAAAGTAAAAATGTGAAGAAAAATTTTTTCTCTCTGAAGTACAGGCTCATGCTAATATATCTGCACAGATGTGACACTAATTCCCATATTTTGGATCAATATAGAATATGTTATGTTATGTCATGTTACATTTTGTTTTGAGCTCATGTGTACTAGTACTACTACAGGTTTATGATACTTCCATTGGAGGAATGGGCTGACATTGGTGCAGTGGTGCTGAATGTAACAGCAAGCCCTGAGGGGGCAATCCTCACACATCAAACTCCATCCTTTTGTGGGACCAGAGGCGTGTTTCCTTTCAAAAGGTGTTTTTAAATGCTCAGAGATGAGCGCTCACGGCGAGTGCCTGCATGGACATGTTCAGTTAGGAGAAAGCTTAAGCTTTAGGCTTTGCAAGTAATCACTGTGAGTGCTCATCTCCAAACAGTTTTTCACATCTTTCAAAACAAAACGCACCTCTGATCCTGCGAGAAGTTCGCGTATGGTGCATTTGGATTGCTTGTGGGAAACCCACCTCAAGTCTCAGCTTCTTTCTTGAACTGAAAAGCAGCAGTGGCGAGTGGTAATCCCTCATGGCCGTGACCTGGGCAGCAGGGGAGAAGTGTTTTTGCTGCAGTCGATTCTGATCTCTTGATGATATATGCTGTACAATGTTGAAGGCTTGGTGGTCCTGCATCTACCTTTGAATGAGCACCGTACTTTCTCCCTCTACCAGGCCCCGTGTTGAATGAGCACCGTACTTTCTCCCTCTACCAGGCCCCGTGTTGAATGAGCACCGTACTTTCTCCCTCTACCAGGCCCCGTGTTGAATGAGCACCGTACTTTCTCCCTCTACCAGGCCCCGTGTTGAATGAGCACCGTACTTTCTCCCTCTACCAGGCCCCGTGTTGAATGAGCACCGTACTTTCTCCCTCTACCAGGCCCCGTGTTGAATGAGCACCGTACTTTCTCCCTCTACCAGGCCCCGTGTTGAATGAGCACTGTACTTTCTCCCTCTACCAGGCCCCGTGTTGAATGAGCACCGTTCTTTCTCCCTCTACCAGGCCCTGTGTTGAATGGGCAGCTCATGCCAGAGGAGGACTCCTCTTTCCGAACACCAAACCTGCACCTGCTAGGGGAGCTGTTCCTGCCCTGTGTGGTCCGCCAGCTCTTTGACCTGGTCATCGTGCTGCAGTTGTGAGTGGTCCTGCATGGCTCGGGCTGTAGTTCTCCAAGAGCGCAGTCTGAAGCAGCTGTCCTAGGTCTGATGCACACACACACACACACACACACATGCACGCACACATGCACACACACACACACACACACACACACACACACACACACACACACACACCTACACACATACCCACCTACACACATTCACACACACACACACACACCTCCACACACACACACACACACACACATACACACACACACACACACACACACACAATGCACTGACCAACTCACCCTTTGCCTTCCTCAAGTTCACCTACTCTCAAGTCCATTTCTCACCACCATCACATACCTCCACCTGCATTGCCACCACCCACTCTACCTTCATAAGCTTCATCTCCATTCCATTCCTCTAGTACTCCGTCATAGCCTGCACACCATCCTACTGAATCTCTCTCTTCTAGCTCCACCCAGTTCTACACCTGCCACCTACCCTGCTTCAATAGGTTTCCACATTTCAGCCCTCAACAAAAGCACACTGCTCTCTCTGCTCCTGTCCCCACAGTACCCCATCCTTGCTTAACCCTTCCTCCACCTCCAGTGCACCCCCTCCCTCATCCTTGTCTGGATCCTGCGGCCATGTCTCCTGTTGCTTGACTTTTATCTTGTGAAGACGTGTATGCTGGCACCCACGTCTTGAAGTTTTTGTTTGTACTTCACTGGTTTGTTACCTGCAGTCATGTGCATTGCAGCAGTGTCAGTGTTAATGTTGATGCTACAGCTGCTATGCAGCGGAAGAGCTACAACGTTGGGGGCACTCAGTAGCACAAAGTTGAACTGTTGATGGTGCTATTGTATGTATGTTATTTGATTCTGACAGTGAAAAACATTGAACATTTGAAAGTGAGTGGAAAAACGATTGTCAATGTCTTAGGTATGGCAAGATTATAACTGATGAATTCTTATATTTTTTTCAAATGATCCTTATGCTATATATTGAACATTCTTGATGTTTGATCTTTATCCTCTCTTCACGCAGCCTGGCCTTGTTGATCTGCTACTCCTTGGCAGGGAGTGAAGCCTATGCTGAGTTGATTGGCATCAGGTGGGTCAGCTGCTCATCACCTCCTCCCATCAGTATCACAACAAGCATGCAAATCAGGGAGCTGCACTGAGTTGTATATCCCACAACCATTACAGAAAATAGATCCATTTGTCAGACTCCTCCAGAGACTGTGTTGCCAGAGGCACTTTTCAAAGAAAAACAAAGTTGAAATACAAAGATCATAAATGGAGTTCACAAATATTTCTCTTGATCACCAGAAAGATCATTAAGATCTTGGCCAGAGTATTGATGCAAATAGGGGATAGGACCTTATGACTGAGAAATGGGAAACCAGAACAGAATTTCAACGTTATTTTTTAGCCATGAGCTTTTTTCTATTTGAAGGCATGTTCTTTTTGAAAATTTCCCCAACAATTTGACAGCTTTGTTTAAACCAAACCAAACCAAACCAAACACTAGCAAAACCTACATGGAAAACAAAAGGAAACTTAACCTGCAAAGCAATGGGAAAAATTTATAGGGTGCAAGTTAATGAGGATTGTAAGCTGTAACTGAGATCAAGTTCTTCGGTTATCGCCTGCTGCTTCACTTTCAGCCACATCTACGTCATTCCGGTGTTTGTGTGGGTCCTGACCTTCGCTGTTGTCTTTGCCCTGCAACTTGTCCAGCCTGTCATCTCGGTGCTCACCTTCCTGAAGGGATCTCTGCTCCTTGGCACAGTGAGTAGGCCTGGCATGAGTGGCATTCCAGCCTGAAAATGCTCTGGTACTTGTGCAGGTTATGATCCCACTGTAGAGCCAGTGAATCCTTTGTCTTGCTTCAACCAACTATGCAGCTATTTTGTGTGGTGGATGGTATAATGGCAAGGAATGGAGTGGATGTTGTTTTGTATTGGATGCAGGTGGGTGTTACATAATGCATAGCTGCCAACTGTTACGGAAAAACCGTTAAAAAATCGTTTTTTTAATATCTGTCGTCGTTTTCGTTGTTTTCTAAAAAAAAATACGGTTTCCGATTAAAAAAAACAACAAAAACGAAATTTTAAACGAAGCAACTTTGGCTTTCAACATGTTGCGCTAGTCTATCGAGTGAAGTTTTTGTGCTCTCGTTTTCCGCGCCTAGCTGACCACCTTTGAACGCACTAGGCCTAGCCTACTGGCTGGAATCGGGAAGGGAGCTCTTCTGCGAATTTCGCGCATGCGCATAGCGGCTGCAGTCAACATGGCGTCGAGTTCGACTAGCGCAGAGAAAAATAATGCGAAGCCGAAACGATTTCAACGATACATTGCGGCTTACAAGGAAAAGTTTCCATGGGCCGCTCCGTGTCCATCAAGAGGTGAAAAGTTTGCTTTCTGTACTGCATGCAGATGTGCGGTGAATATTTCTCACGGAGGAAGAAACGATCTAGCCGACCATGAAAAGACCACCAAACACAAAAAAAATTGCGAAGCTGAACAATCAAAAGCTGTAAAGAATACTGCCCCACAGCAATGCCAGCTGTGAGCGCGTGTTCAGCCAGGTGAGAAAAAACAAGACCGACTTCAGAGGGTCACTTAGCTCCAGCATGCTGAACAACATGATGGTGGCAAAGGCCAATCTCCGTGGCTCTTGCTATGAGCAGAAGTTCAGCCAGGACTTTCTGAAAAAGGCCAAATCCTCGACTGCACAGATGGTGAAAAAGAACTAGGCTGTAAACTCAACTTGGGGCATTGCCAAGGATATAGGAGGTGACTCCTGTATAACTGAGAATGTTCAGCGTTTCGAAGGGCTGTGCATCAATGTTCATTCAACACCATTCAAAAGAATGAAGCAGTTTGGGTAAGCTAAAAGCTGATCTTTTGTGTATTGTGTATAGTTATCTATATAAAATAATTAATGCTTTGTAATATAATGGGCTTTCTTCTTTTTCTTCTTGTTCTTCTTCTTCGTCTTTTTCTTCTTTTTCTTCTTGTTATTAATATTATCCCTCCAGGTTTACTGGAGGTCCTACAGACTTTATCTGTCTGTCTGTCTGTCTGTCCGTCCCGTCTCCACGGCTTATATCTCAAAAACTACTGGACGGATTTCCTTGAGATTTTGCACACTAACTGGAAGTTAGGTCCGATTGAATGTATCAAATTTTCAGAATCGAGGCTTGAAGAGAAAGTGGTTTTCTAAGGTCGTATTCTCGAAATTACCGGTCGAAAAATTATTGAAATGACATTTGACGGCAAAGCCAAATTTGACGTCATTAATAGCATGACGTCATTTGCATGTACGATCTGAAATTCAGTCCCACTTAGAAGCTTTCTGTCTCAACATTTCAATTGACGTAACAGCAGAAATTATGGGTATCTTTTTAGATTGACGTCATTTAGAGTTTCGGGGAACCCATGCGAGAATGAATAATTTCCAGAACGTTGGTGAAGGAGACAGAAGGATTTTTTACGATGCGGGTCGTTTCGTTTCGAAAATGTAACCCTTGAACAGCATTAATTTATCAAATCTGGGTACTACTATTGACCGCAATACCCCGCAATACCCACAAATATACCGCAATACCACCAAATATGCAACTCGTACTTGCGTCAAATCGCCGTAGTTTGATGTTTACTTAGCCCGCTGAACGCTGCCAAGACTGATCTAATGCGATCGCCTTGGTTTGACTGTTTCCGAGAGTTACGTCCCTTCGTGATGCGGTCGCTTCTGTGTATCGGTCCGAAAGTTTAGTTGAATTTGTATGGTTTTTGGCGACCCATGTGTCTCAAAATTGAGTAGAAGTATTTTGAGCGTATTAGGATATCGAAACATCGCATCAGTTTCAATGTTGTTTTCTGGCCAAACATAGTTACGTGATAGTATACTATGATCATTGAATGACCACCTATCAGATCTAAACTCGTTGTCTTCATTTGCCTGTCGGATAAGTCTTGGCAGTTTAAACACTAGAGCAGTCATCAGTTTATTGTCAATTTGAGAGACTCACTGGCTCATAAAATAGGTAGCTAGAGCATAATCGCTCCAAGCATTGATTTCGCCTGCCAGCCAACCAAAACAAGGGACGCAACTCTAAATCTCGTCTTGCTTAAAATCGCGGAGTGACGCTTCTTTATGTCTATGTAACGTATGTTCTTTGGACGAAGCAAACATCAAACTACGGCGATTTGACGCAAGTACGAGTTGCATATTTGGTGGTATTGCGGTATATTTGTGGGTATTGCGGGGTATTGCGGGGTATTGCGGTCAATAGTAGTACCGTCAAAGATGTATGTTGAATGCATCAATAGTTCTCTCGAGAGGTTGCGGGTTCGAACCCGATCTTTTTTTGTTGTTGTGCCAAAACCTGGAGGTTCAGCGCCAGCGGTTTTTATTATTATTATTATTATTATTATTATTATTATTATTATTATTATTATTATTATTATTATTATTATTATTATTATTATTATAAGTTTTCCTTTCAGGAGATGAGAAATGTGCCTTTCAGATTGCAAAAAAGGCTTCAGCTTCAGGGGGCTGCGCCCCCTGACCCCCGCTATTCGGGAGGGGGGCATACCCCCCTCCCAGACCCACCCCCCACATGTTACTCTTTTTGACTTTGGAAGGTTGGCAGCTATGCATAATGTTAATGTTGATGATCTTACTGAATTGCTTGCATCTTTCAGGCAGCAAACTGATGTTGCTTTAGAGAAAAGAAATGCATTTCAAGTTAGAGAAAGATGAATTTCAGGTCAATTTTGTGCACTTATCAGATTTGCCAAAGCTGGTGTAAAGGTCATAAAGAGAACAAAGTAGTATTGATTGTCACATAATTGAATGAGCTTGGACGACTGGGCTAGAGCTGCCTGAAAGGACAGAAGAATCGACTTGCAGTCTGACAAAAGTTCGCTTTCGTGTCACACAAGATACAGAGTGCCACTGTAAAGTCTTGTTTCTTCAGCCATTTGATTAATATTTGGTGCGGCTTTTTGTACATTGCAGACAATCATTGCCTTCTATGTTGGAATGTCAATCCACCGGCCCATAAGTGATGACTGGAAATCTGTTGGTGACCCTTACCTCATGGGAACTGTGGCCTTGGGTGAGTCAGACTTGGATAACCTGTTGTATGAGTCTTTTATTACTGGCCTTTGCTGACTGAAATTTAAACGGATCTCCATGATGAAATTATGAAATATTAGACCACAAAAATAGAGATGCTGCAGGTCCAAGGCAGTATTTTTTAATTAATGCTTCTTGAGGAGTATTTTTGTCTCATCTCGTCTGATGTATCTTGTCATTTGAAGTCTGGAAGCAATGTGGACGGAAAAGCCATCTTTAATGAATGCTTCTGGAAATATATCTTTATCATTTCTCTTATGCATGTCAAAATCTGAAAGCAGTGTGGAGAGAAAAACCATTGCTGTAACATGGCAGGTCAGACTTTTTCTACGCCCAGTGCTGGATTTTGTTTCTACTCAGAGCTATGAAGAAGTGGTACGCAGCTTATGAATCGGTGTGAATGCAGCTTATGAATCGGTGTGAATGCAGCTTATGAATCGGTGTGAATGCAGCTTATGAATCGGTGTGAATGCAGCTTATGAATCGGTGTGAATGCAGCTTATGAATCGGTGTGAATGCAGCTTATGAATCGGTGTGAATGCAGCTTATGAATCGGTGTGAATGCAGCTTATGAATCGGTGTGAATGCAGCTTATGAATCGGTGTGAATGCAGCTTATGAATCGGTGTGAATGCAGCTTATGAATCGGTGTGAATGCAGCTTATGAATCAGTGTGAATGCAGCTTATGAATCAGTGTGAATGCAGCTTATGAATCGGTGTGAATGCAGCTTATGAATCAGTGTGAATGCAGCTTATGAATCAGTGTGAATGCAGCTTATGAATCGGTGTGAATGCAGCTTATGAATCGGTGTGAATGCAGCTTATGAATCGGTGTGAATGCAGCTTATGAATCAGTGTGAATGCAGCTTATGAGTCGGTGTGAATGCAGCTTATGAATCGGTGTGAATGCAGCTTATGAATCGGTGTGAATGCAGCTTATGAATCGGTGTGAATGCAGCTTATGAATCGGTGTGAATGCAGCTTATGAATCAGTGTGAATGCAGCTTATGAATCGGTGTAAATGCAGCTTATGAATCGGTGTGAATGCAGCTTATGAATCGGTGTGAATCCGTTTTTAAGTTGTTTGTCTCAGTGGTTCCCCCTCCTTTTTTTCTTGAGGAATAAAAATCATGGGAATCTGCTGTCATGGACATTGTAAAGGAACTCAAACTCACAGAACTCGAGACGATGCTGGGGTTGATGAGTGCTTTATTACAGCCAAGCTAGCACACTCCTTGACGGCTTGTAGCGTGGAAAATAGTAACCCATGGAAAACAGTAACCGGAAGTCATTGCAGAGTTATCTGCGAGGGACGTGCTGAGAATTCCACTCTAAAAAGAGACGGCACCCGCCACTCCGCCTGACTGACTTGGCACGCCCGGGGAGTTATGCTAAGATCCGGCCGCGTAAATATATCTGCGTTTTGTGACAAACGTCTTTCTCGGCGGTACTGTACTCCATGCACCTTAACGGTGCGCGTGATTCGGGTGTAATCTTAAGCTAAACAGCGTTTATTGGCGCTGCTGAAATGGTCGAAGTCGGAAACATTCGGAACGTCGTTTAGCTTAAGATTACACCCGAATCACGCGCACCGTTAAGGTGCATGGAGTACAGTACCGCCGAGCAAGACGTTTGTCACAAAACGCAGATATATTTACGCGGCCGGATCTTAGCATAACTCCCCGGGCGTGCCAAGTCAGTCAACGGTCGCGTTTTATAAAACCAGACTACAAATAGACTACAGGGAGGTGACTCCCATATTATTTCCGGCAGGGGAGACGGCTTTACACGGGGAAAAACTTTTTTGAACGCTACATCATGTGTTAAACTACACAAATGCACCAAAACCTCGTAAAGCAACTAATGCGTCGTTTGTCGGAATATATTCCATGCGAAGAACAGGTGCAGGAGCGGTAAATTGCATAAAGCACGTCCCTCGCAGATAACTCTGCGATGACTTCCGGTTACTGTTTTCCACGGGTTACTATTTTCCACGCTACACGGCTCCCGGCCTCTTTCTTATCAAGCCGAGGTGCGGACCTCAGGGTAAACCACCATCGCAGAACGGTGAGGCAGGGCTGACTGGTCACTGCCTTTACAGACATTTGTGCTTCTTAGCCCACACTCATTAGGGAATTAATTCTATATGCAACGTGATATAATCATGATAGTCTACAGGACTAAGCTACAAGTGATTACACTCATATCTATCAAAGTCAATACGAACAGAATGATCTACACACTGAACGAAACATGGATAAAGTGATTAATACTAATTGGCGGGAAGGGACAAGGCTGCGCATCCCTATCTCTGTGGAGTGCTGCAGATGAGGACTGGTCAGCTGAGCTATGAATAGCTTGGCGCTGGGCATCACTACACTTGCTTGGGTTACACTAGCTTGTGGCTGTATCTGTTCTGTCAGACAGACTTCCTTACAGACATGGTTGACATTGGCACACATCATTGTGTGTTCCCGCAGGTGGCACCATCAACACCATGCCCTTCATATTTGAGAAGATAAAGTACAAGAAAGACCAGGCAAGTTTGCTGTGTTGTATCGGTGTCGCCTGCTCTCCTCTTCTGAGCACTGCTTTTGGGTTGAATTCAATGTAATTGCTTAACACCCTTTCTGCCTTAATGAGAATGTTCAATGATATTAAAGTAAATTATTCATGACATTCAGTGTCATAGAGCTGAATTTGTTGCTGTTTATTGCTTTTTGTTCTGCGTCGAAGTTTTGGGGCATGACGTGATTAAATTTGAGGGGATACTTTATTTACTGATATAAATATATTAAACTTTTTCTGAGATGGAATGAACTCTGCAAATTATACCTAGTTATATTTAAAATATGTGGCTACAAAATTCAGCTAAACAATTAGTAAGATTTGAAATTTAAAAAGCCATCTAAATTGGACTCACCAGACAATGGAACAAACAAATGAACAAGCATAAAAAGAAACTTTCATGCTACATGTTGGTCAACATTTCCACAAGATTGAAACACTTTTAGAAAGCCTGCTTGTTGTGATGCTTCATTTGGACAATTTTTTAATCTTGATTAACAGTGCATTAATTTTTAAATGTCTATGATTTATGAAATCTCACAGAGGAAGCCATCAAGTCTGTCTTGGCAGAGAAATGTAGCATGCATGACATCCTTCTGTAATAATGGATTATGAAGAAGTTGTTGTTGTTGTTGTTGTTGTTGTTGACAAGGAAATGTTCATGTCTTGCCCCTTTTAAGTTTGTGTTTTGACACTGCTTACTAAATGCCATTGCACTTCATGTGTTGATTACAGATTTCAAAATTCCGCATGGCTGTTGTCTTGGGTTTGACTACATGTGTCATTTTAAATATTCTATGGTGAGTTCAGCTTTAGTGTTTTATCATCTGTCAGACTTCTCTCATGTTTTGTTCTTTGTCTATGATGTTAATGGAGAAAATGTGTGTGTGTGTTATTCCATTGTGTAACAGAGAGTGCAGCAGTTGAAAGAAAAAGAAGAGGAGGATTAAAAATAAATTATTTTTGCTTGTTTTTTTAACCATATATTACATCACAGTACTTTGGAATATTTTAAAATACTGGAATAATATTGTTTGCTAATATTTGTGATAGCTAATGGCACAAATACCTAAGCAACATGTCTTGTAAAAAAAGTTTTTGCCAGAATATCAGTGTTGGTTTGCATATGAAAAATTTTCTCATGCTTTTTCAAGGAGGATCTGTTACAGATGTCTTTGTAATACCTTTCAAATGCACACACACACACACATTGATTGCTTTGATTTGCATAGTGAAATGCCTTGCTTATGACTGGAGTCTACAGATTAGTGCAGTGTAGGACAGAAAGGTTTGCTGCCATTTACAGTGTGGGAAATACTTTATTTGTAATGATGAGATACGCATCACAACCTTTGTAAGCTGACTGTCCACTGGCACCTCATTTGTGTTCTGCTTTAATTAATATATTTCCTTCTCTGCATTATTGAGTCTTTCAAATTATACCATCTGCTGATATAGAATATCTATTTTTCACACAGGAAGAGGACTGATAGTTTCTTTGGCATTTATGGCATGTCCTTTATTTTTGGAATTCATTGGGTTATTCTGGCTGGTAAGCTTACAAGTTTCTTTTTTTCTGTAAATTTTATTCAATGTAAAAAGACTGAAACAGTAGCCCATCATTCCCTTTGTCTCTCTCTCTCTCCCTCTCTCCCTCTCTCTCTCTCTCTCTCTCTCTCTCTCTCTCTCTCTCTCTCTCTCTCTCTCTCTCTCTCTCTCTCTCTCCTCTCCTCTCTCTCTCTCCCCCCACTCTCCCCTCCTCTCTCTCTCTCTCTCTCTCTCTCTCTCTCTCTCTCTCTCTCTCTCTCTCTCTCTCTCTCTCCTCTCTCTCTCTCTCTCTCTCTCTCTCTCTCTCTCTCTCTCTCTCTCTCTCTCTCTCTCTCTCTCTCTCTCCTCTCTCTCTCTCCCTCTCTCTCTCTCTCTCTCTCCTCTCTCTCCTCTCTCTCTCTCTCTCTCTCCTCTCTCCCACACACACACACACACACACACACACACACACACACACACACACACACACACACACACACACACACACACACACACACACACGAATCCACATACTTTTTTTAACACAAGGCAATCTCCTTGAGTGAGGTCAATTCAAGCTTATGTTGGATGCAATGATACATTGTGGTGCAGGTACTGGAGATAATTCAAGGTTACTGAGACAGAACTGTAATACAGGTGCTGGAGATAATTCAAGGTTACTGAGACAGAACTGTAATACAGGTGCTGGAGATAATTCAAGGTTACTGAGACAAAACTGTGATACAGGTGCTGGAGATAGTTCAAGTACTAAGACGGAAGTGTGATACAGGTGCTGGAGATAGTTCAAGGTTACTATGACAGAACTGTGATAGAGATGTTGGAGACAGTTCAAGTGTATTGAGACAGAACTGTGATACGGGTTTTGGAGATAATTCAAGTACTAAGACAGAACTGTAATACAGGTACTGGAGATAATTCAAGTACTAAGACGGAAGTGTGATACGGGTGCTGGAGATAGTTCAAGGTCACTGAGACAGATCTGTGATACAGGTACTGGAGATAATTCAAAGTTACTTAGACAGAACTGTGATACAGGTGCTGGAGATAATTCAAGGTTACTAAGACAGAACAGGTGCTGGAGATAATTCAAGGTCACTGAGACAGAACTGCGATAGAGATGTTGGAGATAGTTTAAGGTTACTGAGACAGAACTATGATACAGGTGCTGGGCAGTGCTGGAAATCGTGCCCCAGACCATTGATGGAGCCTGCTCCAGGTCAGACCTACACAGGCGAAATTCCTCTTTCTACACCCCCAGGAACATGAGCTGCAAGGGAGAGAACTCATTGCAAAGGTTAGCTCCCTTTGACTGTGATACTTTATGGCATGGGGACGGAACCCCCCACCCCACCCCAAACCCAACGTATCCATGCCATTTCTTCCTCCAAGATCTCTTCCTTGGCATCTTAGCATTATGGAGTTATTAATTAATTGAGTAATTAATTGAATAATTTTTTTTTTTACCTTGTAGGGTTAATGGGAATAGATTTAGGCAAGAACACAATTCCTGTCGTCATGCATAATCTTTGTTGTATGATACTCATTTGGAACTTTCTCTAGTGACATGTTAAACACCTGATACTATTCTAAGAGATTCATAGTCCAAGAAATCTTCCAAGGCATCGTGACAGAGTCCTCCCGTATATGCTTGCTGAAGAAGGGGACAAGTGCTGTAAGAGGGCCAAGAGGGAGGAAGCAGACTCAATTTCTCTTGTGTTTGTTAGAGTCGCACTGCCCATCACTGACCATGTGTTTGTTGAGGAGGGAAAGAAGGTGTGGGAGTTGCCACTTGGGAATGGCACAGATTCAAAGACTCGGGGGGTGGGGTGGGGGTCGGGTGCTAGGGTGAAGATCATGTAATTTTTAATAACCTTATCACATCAAATCAGATGTTTTCTTGTACTCATTCATGAGTAAGAGCATGTATCACCTACAATTTTTCTTCTTTCTTTTTTCAGTGCAGAGAAAAATGGAGAGATTTCCACGTTGCCTCTAACAAGGGTAATAAATCCTATTTAAATATAGCTTAAAACAAAAAAATTATAGATGTGTGTGTGTGTGTGTGTGCATGTGTGTGTGTGTGTGCATGTTTGTGTGTGTGCATGTGTGTGTGTGAATTAAGTAATGCAGTCTAAAGCCCGTCGTACTCGAGGCGATTTTACCCTGGCGTTCTCGCAAGCGTCATTGTGGCAGCCAATCACGGCTGGCAGTAGTGGAGCAAGAGCGTCAGTAGCGCTCTGCCATTGGGAGATATTTTTGTCTGTCCTTGTGTGGTGTGTGGAATGGCCTCATGTGCGATGGATGTAAGTGGTTGTGAGTTAATACATCAGACGCATTCGTGGTCTGCACGAGTTGGCATATGCAGATTTTAGCTTCACCTGTTGTAATTCCCCTGTGGGTTTGGGGTAAGAATTGACCCACCACGTCTCCCTAAGCGATTCGTAAGAGGCGAATGACTAGGGACACCGGGACTTGATTTGCGTTTATTCTAAACTGCTCTAGTGATTTTCTTGCTTAGTGGCCTTACATAGCCTACAAAGGCTGATAGGCCGTAAAACTCCATCCATCCATCCATCACCTGTTGTAAGGCTCATGCTGTCATTGTTCGTGTGAGAACTGTGACCTAACAGAGTGCCTCCCTGTGGCTGCAGATCCTGCAGCAGGACTACCCCACCTTTGGCTGGGTTTCCACGTTGGTGGAGGTCTTCATCATGGTCAGCATCACCGTCTCCTACCTTACCATCGGCGCCGCTCTCCGCCACACCTGTAAGTGCTGACAGGGGTCCTGCACTGCTATTCTTCTCATGTGTTGACACTGCAGACTTTTTTAACACCTCTCACAGTGTCCCTGAAGCTTTGAACAATCTAGACTGTTTTTGCCATCATCATCATCATCATCATCATCATCATCATCATCATCATCATCATCATCATCATCATCATCATTTTCATCATCATTGCTACCACCACCACCATACACCACCACCACCTTCACCACCACCGCCGCCACCGCCGCCTCCACCACCACCACCACCACCACCACCACCACCACCACCACCGCCACCGCCGCCGCCGCCGCCGCCACCACCACCGCCACCTCCACCACCACCACCGCCACCGCCACCACCACCACCGCCACCATTGTTGCCACCACCACTTTTCTCATAATTTTTTTCAAAACTAGAGGATGGACAAATACTATTTAATAGGAGACAGGTGAACATATGGCACCAGTATTGTTCTACTGCTGCTGCTCCTCCTGCTCTGGTAAGATTGAAATTACCTCCCTTCAATAATTCTATTTGTCCTCTCTCTTTTCTTCTCTGAAGGGCCTTCTTCACCTCTCTTCCACAGCATCCTCATTCCCTCCTGCCTCATCCACTATTCCTCATTCCTAATATCTGTTTTGCTCCTGCCTGACTATTAAAAACAGACAGATACACACACACACACACACATGCATGTGCGCACACATACATTTTCTTACCTTCTTCTTACTTTGACATACTGTTATGAATTTAATGCTCTTTTCACAGGCATTGTATTTCTGCATTCATGCTTGCACATCTCTGACATTGTAGAACTCCTAAGCACTCACAGTGTCTTGGAAGATAAAATTCTAACTACATATTGAAGGGTTTTTTCACCATTTTTCTCGCCGTTTCAGTGTCTGGACTGGTAGACTCTCTGTTTTTCCGGTACCTGTCAGGTGCCAAGAAGAACACGGAGTCAGTGTGTAAATGTCTCAGCAAGCAAATGTGAGTACAGGTTTGGGGACACAAATCGTGTATGCAAGTGAGGGTTTTCCTTACAGCCACATGTGAAAACACAGTTGAATAAACACTGCTTGATTGTTCTGAATAGTTTTGCATAGAAAGTTAGATCAAAACATTTTTTCCCTCACATCTTTTGGGTTATTTATATACTTGAACTGTTCTGTGTCTTCATGGAAGATGGCGTAAAAAAGCCTTTCTTTTGCTACTTAATAATAATGATAGTAATAATGATGATGAGGTTGATGATTTATTTTTGTTCAAATGCATAAACATTTTGGGGGGGATTTTTCGGCCCCGGTCACCACTGCACAGTGCTCAGTACCCAGTTTACTCCTTGGTAGGGGGGGCAATGCTGGCTAAGCACCTTGCCCAAGGATGCAACTCTAGGATGTGCACTGCGTTGAACACTGCACCTGCCAGTCGCAAGGCGGGCGTCCTGACCACTGGACAAGAGCCCCGTACTTGGCCCGATTGGAAAATCTCTGCTTAAATTGATCTTACATTTGATACTAGAATGAGGCACACACACCTTTCACAGACAGAAGTGCTGATTGACTTTCCATTACAGGATTTTGACAGCAGCAGTGCTGCTTGTGTTGTTCAGTCTGGTGTTTGGAGTCTCCATGGCAAATCCCCAGGTAAGTTGCATTTCTCCTTAGTTAGAAAAGTGTACTGTCAAGTTACTAAGATGATTATTTGTGCAACATTTTATGAATCTCTATTACCATAAACACAAGAATAATGAGGCTTGCAACAATCACAATAATTTTGATATATAAAAAACTACACAAAAAAGCTAACAACAGAAAACTTCTTAAATTAGCTATAATCTGATTGGTTTTCTAATTCCCTTGTATTTTTTCATCTTTGAACTGTCATCTGAGCAGCCCTCTATTGTTTCCACAGGGTTTTGTGATTGTTTTGGAAAAGTTTGCATCCTTCACCATGAATCTGCAAGCTGGATTTTTTGTCTACTGGATGATTCTGGCATCAAAAAGAGGAAAATATGAGTAAGTACAGAAGGATGTGCAGTGGTGTACTGCATTCTGAGAAAGAAGAGACGGGGAAGGCAGGCAGGCAGGCAGGCAGGCAGGCATTCACAAAATAACATGCAGGCAGGAACATAGGCATGCAAGGGACAAGTGGGAAGGCAGGCAGGAACACATGCAGGCAGGCAGGAACACAGGCATGCAGGCAGGCAGGAACACAGGCATGCAGGCAGGCAGGAACACAGGCATGCAGGCAGGCAGGAACACAGGCAGGCAGGCAGGAACACAGGCATGCAGGAACACAGGCATGCAGGCAGGCAGGAACACATGCAGGCAGGCAGGAACACAGGCATGCAGGCAGGCAGGAACACAGGCATGCAGGCAGGCAGGAACACA
>JAWQFJ010001956.1:0-12517 GCA_034096865.1 Theodoxus fluviatilis | reverse complement strand
AGGCAGGCAGGAACACAAGCAGGCAGGCAGGCAGGCAGGCAGGAACACCAGGCAGGCAGGCAGGAACACAGGCAGGCAGGCAGGAACACAGGCAGGCAGGCAGGAACACAGGCAGGCAGGCAGGAACACAGGCAGGCAGGCAGGAACACGGGCATGCAAGGGACAAGAGGGAATTCAGACTGACAGTCAAGATTTGAGGCGTTAACTTGCATTTTCCTCACAAGCTTGATGGACAGATGTGGACACAATGACAAAGAAGTACCTATGAGGAAGTGCAGGATTGAATGACAATCCAAGTACTATGATTCTATACCCCAATGCATGTACTAGATGTACACAACTGTAGAAAGCAAAAAGACTGCAGCTTTCAGCAGCACTGCAATAGTGACAGTGCATGGGAAACAAGGCTAAAGTAAGGAAAACAATTTTTGAGAAAACGCTCAGTACAGTTATCAGCACACTATAATCATGTATACATTTTCCTGATGTCTACGTTACTGTAAAAAATCCACAATAGATTTCCTCTATGAAAATGCAGTTTTTTTCTCTGAAATATGCATGAATAAATAGATAATATTGTGGTTGAAATATCGCATTTTGTCTTTTTTTGCACTTTAGCCTTGTTTTCTCTAGCATGGTCACACATAATGCTATTACTGTGCACAATCCTATCTCCATTTGATATGGCCTGTGTTTTTTAATATATGCAGGAACAATGACAGATATTGATTAATTAATCAACTGAATGATTAACATTTCCAGAAACCTGCAGATCCCCTTGGTGCTGCCCCCCTGCGTGTATGTCTTGGAGCACAGCATCTGCATCTTCTTCAACTTTGCTGTGGGCTACGACATCTACAAGATGATAGTGGAAGGTCTGCAGCGGCACACCCCCATTGTCATGATGACCAGTGCTCCCACCACCTTGACCATAACCACTGCTAACCTTGGGGACAACCTGACCACCACCCTGGCCAGCCTGCTGACCAGCAGCAGTGGGCTCCCCACCACCACTGCCCCTTCCATCTCGGACCTCTTCAACGCCTCTCTGTCCCCTAGGTAACAAGGGATTCAGATCAACTGACATTATTGTCCAATATCGCCTCTCTGACCCCTATGTAACAGGGGACAGGTCAACTGACATTATTGTCCAATATCGCCTCTCTGTCCCCTATGTAACAGGGGACAGGTCAACTGACATTATTGTCCGATATTGCCCCTCTGTCCCCAGATAACAGGGTACTGGAGATGACTGATGTTTATGTCTGATATGGTTATTGTCTCTTTGTTGAGTTTTTTTTTCCTTTCTTAATATATTTTTGGGGCTTCCTTGATATTGAATGGAAATATACATATCTATTTTATATAACAATTTTTTCCTCATGGAGGTTTAGTGCCTGAGATTGATTATTTCTCCTTGTTATAGATGGGAGCTAATTTGTTGACCTACACATGCATCTATGTGAATTTCATTTACCTGTGTTGTTTATCCGATATATGGAATACAGCAAGCATTCCAAGCAGGGGAAAACAGACATGCATCCTTCTGTTGAACTCTTGCATGGAATGAGTGTCCAAGTGCATAGTTTTACATATTATGTGACTTCAAAAATTGTGAATTGTACCATATTGGGAGTGATGGAGAGTTCATAGTGGCAATGCCTTGCTAGTCATGGAAATTGAGGAAATATTGTCTTGTAATGTGATATACTGACCCTCCTCTGAGTCTATATGGAAAGTAAGTGTTCCAGAAAGTGCTTCTCATTATGAAGAGTCCTTCATATGGGGAAAACAAGTAATGATTACAACAATGGTGCTTTCAATACCTATGGCATGAACATGCTAATTTTTTGTGACTATATAGCTTTGTAGCTAACTGATAATCACCCAAATCACCGGAAAGCAATACTGAAAATAGTATAGTTGTCATTTGTATTTATTAGGCATGACCTGAGTTATGCCTTCTGACATACATAATATCAGATATATGCAAGTTTTGAAAATGACATCAATTTTTTTTGACTCACATGCGAAGCAAAAGTGAGTCTATGTACTGAGCCGTGTCGTCCGTCCGTCCGTCCGTCCGGGCGTAAAAAACTTAAACGTTGGATTTTTCTCGGAGACTATTAAGTCTATCAACACCAAATGTGGCATGATGGTGTATGATGACAAGGCCTCAAAAAACATACATAGTGACTTGACCTTGCTTCAAGGTCAAGGTCACAGGAGCCATAAATGTGGTCTCAAAAACAGTCATTTTTCACATTTTCCCAATTTTCTCCCACGTTATTGAGAATGGCGACCTTAGCTACAAGTGGTATATAGGTCAAAGCAAGCCCTATCTTTTGATACCAGTTTGGTTGACCTTGCTTCAAGGTCAAGGTCACAGGAGCTCTTCAAAGTTGGATTGTATACATATTTTGAAGTGACCTTGACCCTGAACTATGGCAGATAACTGTTTCAAACTTAATAATTATGTGGGGCACATGTTATACTTTCATCATGAGACACATTTGTTCACATATCATCAAGGTCAAGGTCACTTTGACCCTTATGAAATGTGACCAAAATGGGGTAGTGAACCACTAAAAGTGACTATATCTCATGGTAGAAAGTGCCAATAAGCACCATTGTGCTTCCTATGTCTTGAATTAACAGCTTTGTGTTGCATGACCTTGGATGACCTTGACCTTGGGTCAAGGTCACATGTATTTTGGTAGGAAAAATGTGTAAAGCATTTCTTTGTGTATGATGTCATTGGTAGGTTTAGTTGTTTGACCTTGACCTTGAAGGTCACCTGAAGGTCAAGGTCATATAAAGGTCAAGGTCAAGCATGTGAGTCGTATGGGCTTTGCCCTTCTTGTTCATTTGGGATCTCACTGGAAGAATATGACCAGGACTGCTGATGCTGATATTCATGAGGTGCCGTTGCCAATACCTCACACTTTCTGCACTGTTTCTCACAGAGGTAGAATTATTTGGCAAGCTTCAGTGTTTGTCTTCCCTATGCTTATGTACCATTAGTCTGTTATGTAATCACATGAACACATATGAGAGCGACCACAGGGGAAATGACAACCACCTTCGAGGAGACCAGATGGAACCGACGCCATTGCCAGGGAGAGAGGACGGGCTGCAGCTCAGGACACCTGCAGAGCAGCCCTCCAGTCTTCACTGTCCCTGTCAATGTGGCTCACACATCGGTCTGGCAAGCCTCAATAAAACTATTCGGAGGAGAGAATAAACTGCGCAGTTTACCAGTGTTGCTTGGGACAGGCAACCGCCATTGCACACAGGCATGCTTACCTTCATGCATGCATGTATGTGTGTTCTTCTCAACAGGGATTGATTCAGTGGAAAACATACATTTTTGTATTTGCCTGACACTCATCCTGAGAGTCCAGAACCGATCTATTTTTTTGACCTTTATTTATTTCTGTCGGATCAGACTATATTTATGGATTTTGTAGCTGTGTTATGCACCACTTCACCCAGCACACTTATGGACTAAACAGGTTTTGCTCAAAAACTTAATTGCTCGTCTCATATTCCAGATTACTTGAGGATCAATTGAATAACTAAGTCCAGGTGCCATGGAGAAGATTCCCCTCACTCAAGGCAAATATAAAGTTGAGTAATCAAGAGAATTATTGCGATGCAAAGAGGGTAACAGTAACTTTTTGGTCTAAGTTCTTGGGGAACAGTAAGAGTCTTGTGTAGATCAACAACACAGATTTAATATGCTTGGAGACGATTTATTGATTGCCCTAGGACGAAATAATACCTGTCAAATTATTCCGAAAGGAAGAGCAATGTAACTTACTCTGGAAAGTTAGGTCTACAACTAGCTCAGAATACAGCAAAAGGAAAATATGGAGTTACGTCCCTTTACTCAGCACTTTCATCTTGCCGGCCAGACGGCAGTGCATGTCACGTGTGCCTGGGGGGTGTTGCCCACACGCGAGGAGAGCTAAGAACTTGCTAGGAATACGCCGTTGTCAACATGATGAAAGCAGATGTAAAGACAATCAAATGTTGAGGCCAGCCTATGCCTTGCAAGACCTTGCATCCATGCAATACGATCCTGCTGTCTCCCATGCATGCTAGGAAGTTGCCTGCTTCCAGACAGCTGTCATAATCTTTGTGATCCACCCACCTGTAGTCTTTTTCCTCTCTCTCTGTTTTTTGGTGTTTGTGTATTTTGGGTAAGATTTGATCATCATAATTGAAATTGATTCATCTTCTTTCCTCCCTGAACTTACAAAGCTACACTTGTCGAAGTCAACTTTGCTATTTGTTTAGTGGTGTTGGATCTTTTTAAAAATTTAGAAGTTGGAATGAACTTTCCAGGTTTCATGTTTGCGGTAGTTTAGGTGATTTGCTTTGCCCTTAAACTTGCATGTCCAATGACTCCTTTTAGTCACTCCCCATGTGCAATACTGCAGCAACCACAGTGTGCTTTCTATGACATTTCCTTTATGTCCATAACAGATCTGTGTATTTAATGCTGTGTAGAGTTAATAACTGTACCAGCGAGATGTTATGCTAAACCATTCGTGATTGTTATGTATTGATACTGCTGCTAGAACCATGAATATGTTTTACTTGATAAGGTTTAGGGGATTGTTGACAGTTTATTAATTATCATACAGGTTCAGAAGAGTGCTTTTTTGTTATTTTCTCTTTGACATTTTTAAAGGTTTAGTTGACTAATAGGTGCAGGGAGCTAAAGCTATGTGTGGTGGTGGTTGTGGAGAGAGAGAGAGAGAGAGAGAGAGAGAGAGAGAGAGAGAGAGAGAGAGAGAGAGAGAGAGAGAGAGAGAGAGAGAGAGAGAGAGAGGGAGGCAGTCACAAAAGTCACATTTGGCTAGGGCAAGAACAGTAATAGTGTCTCATTTAAGTTGTTCAGTGAAATGAGAAGTTACAGTTACTCTTGAAGATAAATGGTGTGGTTATCTATACAATATATCTATATACCTGTTTGTCATCAGATTGGATCTTCAGACATAATTCTTTTGTTCTCACTTGATTTACGCCTGCACTGCACATGACATTTAAGCAGTATGGAATTCACAGACTGAAATATGAGATGCATCCCCGCCAAGATAGATGATGATGTTGAGTCAAGGAGAGTGCCATTATATTTTGATGAATATCAACCATTTAATCAATTTTTGGATTATTTTTCAATAACAGTATACCAAATTTCCAAACCAGTGTTATAGTCTAATGCAGCTTCCAATGTACTTTTTTAGGGCAAATGTCACATGCAGTATATGAAGAAGCTGGCTTAAACACTGAATTTGATGTACAAATATAATGAGACATATTTTTGCACTGGCATATTTTTAGTCTTAAAGGCTGATACATGTAAATGTGTTCAACAGTGTGTTATTATCTCATTTTGTCAGCATGCCTGAATTTTTAATAGGTAAGCTGGTGAGAGAAAACTGAACTGAACTGAATTTTATTCATAGACTGACACTTTGTTGAATTATAGGAGTATCAAGTAGGCAACAACGCATCAATGTGACGTAAAATTCCAAACTTGAATATTTCAGCCCAATGCAAAGGTCAGTTAGAGCTATATCCAAAACAGGTTTGACATATAGATCCTGTGCTGTTTCATTTTTCCTTTACAAAGAGAGAGAGAGAGAGAGAGAGAGAGAGAGAGAGAGAGAGAGAGAGAGAGAGAGAGAGAGAGAGAGAGAGAGAGAGAGAGAGGTTGGATGGGGGATGTAAGAGATGGATAGATGAATGAAATTTTGTGGCCTATAGGCCTTTAATGACCATGTAAGGCCATTGATGACTAAAAGTCATTTGTAATCGCTTAGAACTATAGCAAGTCCAGTCACAATTCCCCCAATTTCCCTAGTTATTGGCCCAACACACTGGGGGTGGGATGAGGCGGGAAGGGGGGATATTAGTCTTGGTGGGATTAGGTAAAGTAGAACAGGTTGTGTGAATTGTACAACTTGTTGTCAGGAAGGCATTGGCTGAAGTGTGTATCTGTTGAATGGAGTCACACATGTGATGATGTAAGTCACAAAGCAAGCCATTGAAAAATGTTGGACATTGCTGTCTGTGATGTAGAGATGAGAACCTGTTTAACAGTATTTGGCATTGTGTATTTCTGACGTGTTGTGCAAGTTGAAAAAACTCAGCCCTCGTTTTGGGGGGGTTTGCTTTTTCCTGAGTTGCCAATAGTGATTTGGATTATTTGTGCATTGCTTGTACACAAATCTGAAATGTTTGGAATATTTATCCTCTGTTTCTGTTTTGCATGGTAAGAAGTTGTGCATTTTATTTAGAACGACTGCATGCTTGCACCAGTGACAGTGATTATTATTGCCTGTGATGTTCTAAAAGACATGACAACTCATATTCGGAATTGTGTGAACTGGTGATTGTCTCAGTATTTTGGAGCAAACCAATCTTGAGTATGTGTATGATAAACCGAAGCTGAAAAATGATATGGGATTTTGAAGATCTTGTCTTTATTAATAATACTTTGCGTCACATATGCAGAATGTTTTTTCTTCAGATGCTTTTTATTCCCTACAATTTAATACTCATTTTTTGCACTCTATACATCTTGTGGCGGATTTTCAAACTATTATTGCTAAGATTTTTTGTTGTCAGTTTTGAGAGGAAATTTTCGTATTTGTTATTATTGTGGGAAAGGTACCTTGCACAATCATGCACAAGTCGATATTTTTTTGTTTTCTTGGATTCTAAACCACTGATAATATATTTGTTATGATTTATTAACAAGCAGTGATCTTATTGTTGGCAATATGGAAAAGACATTTTGGTCTTCTTTTTTCGGCCTTGTGATGTTTTGAGGAGACTTCCAATAAATGCCACATTTGCGTTTCAGGACAGAGGATTGTTGTTGTTGTTGTTGTTGTCACCAGAACATGATCTTAGTTTACTTTTATGGAAGAATGATCCTAGGCTTCGTTCTTGGAAAAGGGAAACTACATGGGACCACGGTATAGTGTCCTACATACACCGCCTTTCTCTGTCCCTTGCCGCCATTCCCATACTGACCTAGTTGTCAGTCTTGGTTGCTTTTGTCATATGCTAGACGGTGGTTTATCCTGAAACGTAGAGCGTGACCTACTTGCATATGAATGACATGACGTTTTCACCCGCCAAATCTTGTGATTGGACAATGCCCCGCAGAAATGACTTTTCCCCGCCTACTCTTGTTATCTTAACTGTGATTAGCTGGCTGCAACGGTGAGCGTTTCGTGAAATCTTGGACCCAAAGATTGTTGTATTTGTTGCGTGTGATTAAACAAACATTTTAAAAGGAAAGTATCATTTAATCAGGTAATAAGATGAAAGAAAACGATGAAAACCCATATTTTGGGTGAAAACTTAATGGCATTCATATGCAAGTAGGTCACGCTCTACGTTTCAGGATAAACCACTGTCAAGCCTATAGGCGCGTTTGTTTAGCCACAAATCTTGCGATTCTCCCTGAATGGCTAGTCGAGGGCGAGTGAGACGCTCCTACAGCTAGAAAAACGGCCAATCATCTAACAAGGCGGAAGAACATGTCTGAGTCCCGGCGCCAGAGTCGGTGAACAAGTCGCCGATAGACGAAATAACTGACGATTCAGACATCACATCAGTTTTTGACTTACATGCGAAGCAAAAGTGAGTCTATGTACTCAGCCGTGTCGTCCGTCCGTCCGGGCGTCCGTCCGGGCGTAAAAAACTTAAACGTTAGATTTTTCTCGGAGACTATTAAGTCTATCAACACCAAATGTGGCATGATGGTGTATGATGACAAGGCCTCAAAAAACATACATAGTGACGACCTTGCTTCAAGGTCAAGGTCACAGGAGCCATAAATGTGGTCTCAAAAACAGTCATTTTTCACATTTTCCCAATTTTCTCCCACGTTATTGAGAATGGCGACCTTAGCTACAAGTGGTATATAGGTCAAAGCAAGCCCTATCTTTTGATACCAGTTTGGTTGACCTTGCTTCAAGATCAAGGTCACAGGAGCTCTTCAAAGTTGGATTGTATACATATTTTGAAGTGACCTTGACCCTGAACTATGGAAGATAACTGTTTGAAACTTAATAATTATGTGGGGCACATGTTATACTTTCATCATGAGACACATTTGGTCACATATCATCAAGGTCAAGGTCACTTTGACCCTTATGAAATGTGACCAAAATGGGGTAGTGAACCACTAAAAGTGACTATATCTGATGGTAGAAAGTGCCAATAAGCACCATTGTGCTTCCTATGTCTTGAATTAACAGCTTTGTGTTGCATGACCTTGGATGACCTTGACCTTGGGTCAAGGTCACATGTATTTTGGTAGGAAAAATGTGTAAAGCATTTCTTTGTGTATGATGTCATTGGTATGTTTAGTTGTTTGACCTTGACCTTGAAGGTCACCTGAAGGTCAAGGTCATATAAAGGTCAAGGTCAAGCATGTGAGTCGCATGGGCTTTGCCCTTCTTGTTCACTTCATAGAACACACCATTTGAGGGAGCCCCGGACCTCCTTCAGCCTCCCGTCTTCACGGCGAGTGCATCCTTATGAGCGAGGAACGTAGGCAACGCCTAGCCCTCGCGTTTCTCTCGAGATTTTGGACCAAACAAACGCGCCCTATGACACTATCTTTCTCGTCCCCCTGTTTTTGATTAATTTGTTTAAAATTTAGCAGTCAAATAACGACCCTTAGGGAATTGAGGCCTTCCATTCCCCTCATGATTGCTAGATTTAGACAATGGGGGTGGTGGGTTTCCAAACTTTTTTTTAGGAACCGGGGTGGGGGGGGGGGGGGGGGGGGGGGGGGGGAGTTGTGAACGCGCAATGTGCTCAGCCGGCACAGCAAAGCGGAGGGGGGGGGGGGTGGGGGGGGGGGGGGGGGGGGGGAAGAGGGCTGCAAAATGGTTTAATCTGGCGCATTTTGGTGAATATATATATATATATATATATATATATATATATATATATATATATATATATATTTTATTTTTTCTGTTGGGGGGGGGTGTTTCCGGATACACCCCCCCCCCCCTCGTCCGCCCCTGCTAAAGAGCACACACTTTCTCTTGGTGGCAAGGGGTGGAAAAGGAAGGCAGCTAGAGCAAAGTTTCTAAATACATGTAATTGTACATTCATATGTCTTTGGCCAGAGTTATAGCGGTTCGGGACGTTTTACATCAGTGATTTTGCAAGTGTGTGTACATAGTCATGCAAGTGATCATTATAAACGCAGGTGCATGTTTCTGTACTTGCGTGCTGCTGTGCGTTGTGAATATGTGTAAAACCGTCTGTGTGTGTGCGTGTACTGTGTGTGCGTGTGTGTGTGTGTGTGTGTGTGCGTGTGCACGCGTGTGTGCGCGTGTGTGTGCGTGTGTGTGCGTGTGTGTGTGTGTGCATGCATTAACGTGTAATTGTTACCATGTGTATGTGAGTGTGTGTGTGCGTATCTGTATGTGTGTGTGTGTGTGTGTGTGTGTGTGTGTGTGTGCGTGCGTCTCCATGCGTGGATACGCTCTGTGATAAAGGAAATCCTGATGGGAAGTTCGTGCCCCGAGAGAAGTTTCTTGTCACCAGGAGGACATGTAATGGAGAACGTTTAAAAAAAATAATTTTCCGAAGAACGGCCATGTTTGATTATGGTCGATAACAAATGATTAAATAATTTTTAAAAAATTCATAAATAATGAATGGATGAATAAAATGAAATAACCCCCCCAAAAAAACAAAAAACAAAAAACAACCCACCAAAAACCCACCAAGCCAATAAAACGACAGTAACCAAAACGTCAAATCTCGCACCTCGTGTAGCTTTCAAGTCCTCTATAGTGTGCTGGCAGCTGAGCTTCGAATCAAGGACCAATTTTTGTATGAAACTGAGACCCTTGAAGAGGCACATCACATTTGTCTTGCATTGTCTCTGAACTTTTCCAAGAGTGCTTATATAGTTATAGTCGGGGTCAGGCTGGGCTCTGAGGAGCGTTGGTGCTGTGGTGGTCTTCACGGCTCTGGCAAAGACTTTGAAGCACAAATGTGTCACAGTAGACAACCGCGTGCGACCAATGTGGTAGACATGCAGAGATGGAGAGAAATTCGAGAGGACGTGGATTGCAGGGCCGTGTTGCATAGACGCGAGGTACAGGCCGGTGTCAGCTTGTGTCAACATTAGTTTGCCTTTACATCTGCTTTCATCATGTGTACACATGTTGACACCGGACTATTCCTCGCAAGATCTTACAGCTGGGGGTAAACCCACCATGTCTCCCTTCGTGACTTGACTCTCAAATGGATCAAGTGATTTCGTGATCGAAGACCTTACATAGCCTACAAAGGCTGATATGCATAAAACATCATTCATTCATAAGTTCATTCCTTCATCCATTCGTTCGTCCCTCCCTTCATTCATTCGCTCATTCACCCATACAGTCGTTTTCAAGGTGGGTAGCGTGCAACATTTGGCGGAGCAGCAGCTGGACAACCGAGGCAGTGCTGATGTGGATGGTGTTCACTGAGCTGTGGAGGAAGCAGGTCTAAATTCGCCCACCTCGCGTATCAGGACCGGGTTGCAGCGTAAAGATGTTGAAACGACGACGATAATAGTCTTTCCGGCAGAGCACGCAGAACGCAATTTTTTAGGAACACGTATAGAAAAATTGTTTTACTCGCATTACACAGGCAGTGCCGTGCGCATTGAAATCATTACTGTGATAAAGATTTTTGCTCGGACATGCTGTTTGGGATGTGTATCGTAAGAAAGACATTTTCAAATTATTATCAATACGTTTGCACGAATCGAATTTTTTCTTACAAAAGGAACCATAACCACAGACGTATGTAATTCTTCTCCTCCTAACCCTTTTAAACCACTCACCTAGCCATACATCCATATACTTACATGTGTATCTTATCATTTCATCCATTCATCTGACCGCCGACCGTCTAGCCTGACATAATTCTATTCTCTCTCTCTCTCCTCCCTTCCCCCTTCCCCCCTCTCCCCTCTCTCCCCTCTCTCTCTTTGCCTCTCTCTCTTTGCCTCTCTCTCTTTGCCTCTCTCTCTCTTTGCCTCTCTTTCTTTGCCTCTTTTTCTTTGCCTCTCTTTCTTTGCCTTTCTGTCTGTCTGTCTGTCTCTTTCTCTCTCTCTCTCTCTCTCTCTCTCTCTCTCTCTCTCTCTCTCTCTCTCTCTCTCTCTCTCTCTCTCTTTTCTCTCTCTCTCTCTCTCTCTTCTCTCTTCTCTCTCTCTCTCTCTCTTTCTTTCTCTCTCTCTCTTTCTCTCTTTCTTTCTCTCTCTCTCTCTCTCTCTCTCTCTCTCTCTCTCTCTCTCTCTCTCTCTCTCTCAGGATTTTAAAGAATTGCCTGAGATTTTGCAGTTTGCACTCAAGCAGTTCCCCAAGTCATGAACACGTGTATGTTTCCTTCCCACTCAGCGCTACATCACCCCCGGTACTTGCCAGATTTTGGTGAGAAATTTGATTGGAAAAACCCATGCAAAGTTGTGCGAAAGGTGAACACTAATTAATGTTGTCAAACTACTTGTTCCTCTTAAGTGGGATTACAATAGGTAGAAAAGCCAAATGACTTAATAGGAGTTGTTGATACCGCATTTGGCTAATTCAAAACATTTGTGTTTCGAGTCGGCTCACTGCTGTAATGTCCAATATCTCTCTGTCAGTTACTGAGCTTTCAGCGACTTGGTGACAAAAGTTGACTGAGGCCGTGACTCATGCAGCTTGGCCTTAGTCACACGAGGAAATAATTATTTCCTTGCGGACTCCAGTCCAACGGTGAAGGTACAGAACGTGATAGAATTATAGCCAAGTGCATTGTGCCGTTTTAAAACTGGGTGACTTTTGGAGTTGCATCCTTGGGCAAAGTGGCACAGTCACGTCACTCTTCATCTGAGCAGTTAGGCTGTCTGAGAGGGCAATGAAGAGAAATAATAAATTGCTTACCTCTTACTGCGGTACGTGCTCTGTGGAGTGGCGATGATGCTGTTACCTGACGGTCCTTGTAAAGGTAAAGATGCTTGTTTTTACATTGCAACTTTTTACTTTTTCAAGAATATCCAAACCCCACACCTCAACAACCTTCCTGTTCACGGGGCATATAGAATTGTAAGTGCCGCACTATCTCAACTCCTCATGGAACATCCAAAAAGGCTGCAAACAAACGCGCCAAAGTCATTAAAAAAAAACTTTCCACATTAGCCTTCGCTGGTATCCGGTTTTAATTTTGATGGAGAGAGGCAATACAAGGTAATTGTCCACGATTGTGTGCGCGGTCAGATTTGACGGCCATGCATTTCCGCCGCGAATCGACAGTCCTCAGTGTTGACGATTTTATTTGGAAATAGATAGTGGCAGCAGAAGATCCCTCCCCCCAAATCAGAATGTTTGCGGCTATTGTGGAGAAACATCTGTGAGGCGTCAGCGCCAGCCGCTACAGACCAGCCCCTCAGATGCAGCCACTGTGGACTTTACCGCCTCCACTTGAAGAG
>JAWQFJ010001955.1:2500-11766 GCA_034096865.1 Theodoxus fluviatilis | reverse complement strand
GGAGATGCAGGGGGGTCTGCTCTTGCCCCCAACTCACAGAGGGTTGGTGAAAGGTGATTGACTGAGGAAATTGAGAGTTGACTTGCCTGTACTCTACCAGCTCTGGTGATTTTCTTGGTCAATGGCCTTGCACAGCCAGCATAGGCTGATAGGGTATACAACTTCATTTAGTCCTTCAGTCAGTCAGTCAGTCAGTCAGTCATTCAGTCAGTCAGTCAGTCAGTCAATCAGTCAGTCAGTCAGTCAGTCATGAGTTCTGTTCTTCCTCTGGCGTGTTATCTTTTTTAAAATTTTAATGAAGACCGAGAAGACAGTGTGGGGTTTCACACAAATATTCAACATTTGCTGCCAGTTCTTGTTTTTCTCCTCTTTTCCTGCCTCTACGTCTCCTCCTCTCACCCTTTCACCTGCTCCCTTTCCTGCCCCTACTTCTCCTCCTCTCACCCTTTCACCTGCTCCCTTTCCTGCCCCTACTTCTCCTCCTCTCACCCTTTCACCTGCTCCCTTTCCTGCCCCTACTTCTCCTCCTCTCACCCTTTCACCTGCTCCCTTTCCTGCCCCTGCTTCTCCTCATCCAGATCTGCTGATGCTGTGCTGTCTAGCCTGGCAGGATGAATGGTGATGTTGCAGTGCAGGCCATTGTTTGTTGCAGCCAAGGAATCGGAGAAGATGGAAGGGGGTCTGGAGGAGCAGTACCAGCAGGGACTGGAGCACACGCTGGCTGGGAAGCGTCGGCATGTGGGCCTGGGGTTCCACGAGGAGCCTCCTGCTGCTTCGGAGGAGGAGGAGAGGGGGGTGAAGGGGGAGGCCACCAAGGACCTGATGGGCCCCGACTCGGAGGAGAACAGCTCCGAGGCATCTGAAGCTGCCCAGAATTCTGAGAAGTCTGGTGACAAGGCAGTGAGGGATGACGATTCCAGGGAGGCTTGGGTTGAGGAAGATGAGGAGGAGGAAGAGGAGGATGAAGAGGAGGAGGAGGAGGAAGATGAGGAGGAGGATGATGACGAGGATGATGAGCCATCTCCTCCGAAAAAGAAGAAATGAGAAAAATGTGTCTCTAAAGAGGGTTGAAGCTGATGGTGAAAATGACATAAACTTTTCACTGTCAAAGCACATGAACTGGAACGAGGAATGTGTGTGGAATAAGTGTATAAGGGCATGGTTTCTGTAGAGAGCTAGGATGGACTTAGGGTGAAGGTTATCTCCCTTTATATAATCACGTGCAGCAGCAGCAGGAATCACAGTTGCTGTGACCTCCTCCCATGACCTCTTGCTGTCCCCCTTGACCAACTGATCAGTCACAGCACTCTCCTACTTGATGCAATGCATGTCTTGTGCCCTGTAGAGTGGATGGAAATTAGAGGAGAAATTAGCAGATGATCTGTCCCTTTCTTGTGTCAAGTCCTGTTAGTGCTTAAATATTACTTCGTGTTATCATGCATCGCATCACAAACGTTGTGGCAGGCATATTTGCTGATGCCACATTTTCATTCATTTAAAAAAGCAAACAAGTACTATGTGTTTTAATAATTGGCATCCTTTCTACATGTGTGTGTGTGTTTGTGTATGTGTGTGTGTGCGTGCTTGTTTGGCATGTGTATGTGCAGTGTGGGTTACAATTGGAAAAAAATGTTGATGTTATTTTGTCCTCAAATGGGTGAACCTTTTTACCACAAAAAAGCTGCCTTCTTGAAAGGAGTGGTCAGTTCTCTTGCAAGACAGATGGAAAATGAATCCCATGGCAGGACGAAGGCAAAGACTTGCTTGCCACAGATTGTCTGGTCATAATGGTGCTGCAAGCATGAGAAGCCCATTGTCTGGAAGTCCTGGTAGAAATGTCTTGCAACTTTGGCTGGGCATCATTGCCATATTCTGCAAGCTGGGCCTGGAGAGGAGAGGAACAGGCAGCAGATGCTTTGGAAGTGCTTTGCCCAGAGTAATTAAACACGGTGCCATATGTAAGGACTGAAAAGGACAAGAAATTGCTCCTGTCTTTTGAAAAAATCAGATGTGTTCATGCTTCATTTATTTGGGATTTTTCCCCCGTTGCTGCTACAAAACTAAAGAGCATCTCCTTGCTAATGGGGTTTGGTATGGGTGTGGTGATTGATCTCGTCATGTACTTGTTAGTGCATGGCTGGATGCTGCAAGTACAAATCTAGTGCACTGAAAAGGGACATAACTGATAAGTGTTAGAGTTAGACTGGATGTATGCAACAGTGTAGGACGGAATTGTTGTAGCATTGTCTTGTGTAAGAGGGTTTTGGTGGCTGAGAACAGAGCAGGACTTCACCATTGGAAAATGTCTTGGCAGTTCACAATCACAGATGATTTACTGAATAGTGTTTGCTGTAGAACCGCAGGCAGTGTGAAGTTAGCTGTTGAAAATGAAGAGTTTGGTCCCAAGATGGTTGCAGTTGATCTCGGCACTAGATGTGAAGGAAATTTCAAGGCAGAGATCAAGGTGGGTGGGTGTCTGCTGGAGGCAGGAGGAGGATAGCAAGGCAGACAGCTTGGAGGAAGTATGAAAGAAAGTGTGGAAGGTAGCATGGAATATGGCATGAAGGGAAGTAGTGGAAGGTAGCATGGAAGATGGCATGAAGGGAAGTAGTGGAAGGTAGCATGGAAGGTGGCATGAAGGGAAGTAGTAGAAGGTAGCATGGAAGATGGCATGAAGGGAAGTAGTGGAAGGTAGCATGGAAGGTGGCATGAAGGGAAGTAGTGGAAGGTAGCATGGAAGGTGGCATGAAGGGAAGTAGTGGAAGGTAACATGGAAGGTAGCATGAAGGGAAGTAGTGGAAAGTAGCATGGAAGGTGGCATGAAGGGAAGTAGTGGAAGGTAGCATGGAAGGTAGCATGAAGGGAAGTAGTGGAAGGTGGCATGGAAGGTGGCATGAAGGGAAGTAGTGGAAGATGGCATGGAAGGTGGCATGAAGGGAAGTAGTGGAAGGTAGCTTGGAAGGTAGCATGGAAGGAAGTAGTGGAAGGTGGCATGAAGGGAAGTAGTGGAAGGTAGCATGGAAGATGGCATGATGGGAAGTAGTGGAAGGTAGCTTGGAAGATGGCATGAAGGGAAGAAGTGGGAGGTAGCATGGAAGGTGGCATGGAGGGAAGTAGTGGAAGGTAGCATGGAAGGTGGCATGAAGGGAAGTAGTGGAAGGTAGCATGGAAGGTAGCATGGAAGGTGGCATGAAGGGAAGTAGTGGAAGGTAGCATGGAAGGCGGCATGAAGGGAAGTATTTGATGGAAGTGTGGAAGATGGCATGAAGAGAAAGAAGCATGAAGAGAAGCGTGGAAGGTAGCATGGAAGGCAGCATGAAGGGAAGTATTTGATGGAAGTGTGGAAGATGGCATGAAGAGAAGTGTGGAAGGTAGCATGGAAGGCGGCATGAAGGGAAGTATTTGTTGGAAGTGTGGAAGATGGCATGAAGAGAAGCATGAAGAGAAGTGTGGAAGGTAGCATGGAAGGCGGCATGAAGGGAAGTATTTGATGGAAGTGTGGAAGATGGCATGAAGAGAAGCATGAAGAGAAGTGTGGAAGGTAGCATGGAAGGCGGCATGAAGGGAAGTATTTGATGGAAGTGTGGAAGATGGCATGAAGAGAAGTGTGGAAGGTAGCATGGAAGGCGGCATGAAGGGAAGTATTTGATGGAAGTGTGGAAGATGGCATGAAGAGAAGTGTGGAAGGTAGCATGGAAGATGGCTTGAAGGGAAGTATTTGATGGAAGTGTGGAAGATGGCATGAAGAGAAGTGTGGAAGAAAGTATGGAAGGAAGGTCACACGGTGGTGGAACATCAACCATAGCATCTTGCCTCCTACAGGATGTGTTGGCCGCCTGGATTGCAAATGTCTCAGCCAGACTGCAGTGGTAGTTGGATGAGTAACCTTTTCACTTGCACACATTTGAAATAAATTTTGTTCATTTAATTCTCAGCTATGTTGTCCTCTTTCAAATCTCTTTCAGAGAAAAGGCAACTTTACACTTTCAAATTGTCTGTATGGCATGCTGCACACTGACAAGGGTTATGGTACAGGGACAGATGATTCATCTGTAACTGCTAATTCCATGGTCCCCAAACACACACAAGACAGAAGTCATTAATCCAAATTCTTTATTTCTTTATCAGCATGGTTCATTTCACCAATCACAGAGTTTGCAAGATATGAAGTGTGGGACCCGACATTGGTCCAATGGTCAGCAGAGGATGGTGTTCATGTACCACAGTGTGGAACAGTGGACGCTGGCCAGATTGACCCTGCTCTCCAGCATGCCCCACCCACAATGGACAGAGAGCATGCAAGACTGAATGGCGTTTATGCCTTCTCTGTTAGCCTTGTGTAGCTTGGACTCTCTCTGTCACCACTTTGGCTGTGGTAGTTCTGTGTAGCTTGGACTCTCTCTGTCACCACTTTGGCTGTGGTAGTTCTGTGTAGCTTGGACTCTCTCTGTCACCACTTTGGCTGTGGTAGTTCTGTGTAGCTTGGACTCTCTCTGTCACCACTTTGGCTGTGGTAGTTCTGTGTAGCTTGGACTCTCTCTGTCACCACTTTGGCTGTGGTAGTTCTGTGTAGCTTGGACTCTCTCTGTCACCACTTTGGCTGTGGTAGTTCTGTGTAGCTTGGACTGTCACCACTTTGGCTGTGGTAGTTCTGTGTAGCTTGGACTCTCTCTGTCACCACTTTGGCTGTGGTAGTTCTGGACGGAATTTCATAGGAGTGCCACCATACTGGAAGGAATTCTACACTGTCTTCCGGTGCATTGAGGGACGGGGAGATTGCAATAATGCTGCAGTTGGATGTTCATGGACAAAAACGAACTCCAAATAAACTGTCAAAAACCACAAAAGAAGTTTCCTCTTCCTCGTCCTCAGCAGTGTGGTGAAAAGTACATCAAACTAGTGGTCCATGCTAAGAAGACAGTTTTGTAAAATTTCCAAACTTTTTCAACAGGCATCTGCAAAACACTGTAGTATGCCTTCCAACAAGTACCCTAATTTTAACTCTTAAATAGACTTCAACTAACCAACCACAACAAATCCAATATCCAACAATATGTACAAGACGACCCACAATCAAAATAACCACATTTTTTGGTTTGTCAAAAACAAGGTTGAGGCAGTCTAAATTATCATCAAAGTGCTCTGACAAAATTCAGGTCAACTTACTGATCATTGACTGGACTAATGACACAGTTGTCTGAAAATGCAGCTAAGCAACATGGGTGATATAGAAGGTAACAAACAACATGATCAACAGACAATGCAGCTAACACAGTTGATGGAAAATGGCTAACAACACAGTTGATGGAAAACAAAATTAACAACACAGTAGATGGGAAAACTGCTAACACATTTGATGGATAATGCAACTAAACACAGTTGATGGAAAACGGCTATCAATACATTTGATGGAAAACAAAACTAACAACACAACTGATGGGAAAACGGCTAACATGTTTGATGGACAACGCAACACAGTTGATGGAAAAGAAAGCTGAGGTATCAATGGAAAGTGCAGTTATCAGCACAGCCATCAGCACAGCTATCAGCACAGCCGATGATGCTGAGGATGGTCACAAGAATGATCAACGAGGACAGATAGTTCCACCCCATACAGAAAGCTGCTCACTTCCCTCAGAGGTAAGGAGTAAATGTTGGTGCCAAAGAGCAGGCTACAAGACCTCTGGGGAGACAGGAGGGCAGACGTGGTGACGGCAGCACTTCAGGTACGGAGTGAGAGAAAAGCAAATGCAGAAGTATGTGCAGGTGATGAGCATGAGCAAATACATTTACAAATACAAGAGTTGTCCGTGGTCACCTGTCTAATTTGTCAGACGAACCCTCATGTCCCATATGAAACAAACTAAATATTTATCTGTTCTTGGTTGCAGCAAATAGTTTTTATCTCTACTGAAGATGTGTCTGATCTTTCACTCGCACCTGATACATGCAATGGTTAACAGCTTTACTGAGGCGGTGGACAGAAGATTTGAGAGCAAGTCCTGGCTTAGGTTGCAGTTTTTTACTCTTTGTAACCTTCCATGCACAGCTTCATCTTCATACCTCGAGGTGCATAATTTGTTGCTATTGTATACACATTTTTGCAGAGTCAAGGGATTTGTTAACAGCAGTAGAGATGTGTGGACACCAGTAGAGGTGTGTACACAGCAGTAGAGATGTGTAGACAGCAGCAGAGATGTGTATACAGCAGCAGAGATGTGTAGACAGCAGTAGAGATGTGTAGACAGCAGCAGAGATGTGTAGACAGCAGCAGAGATGTGTAGACAGCAGCAGAGATGTGTAGACACCAGTAGAGATGTGTAGACAGCAGCAGAGATGTGTATACAGCAGAAGAGATGTGTAGACACCAGTAGAGATGTGTAGACACCAGTAGAGATGTGTAGACAGCAGCAGAGATGTGTAGACAGCAGCAGAGATGTGTAGACAGCAGCAGAGATGTGTAGACACCAGTAGAGATGTGTAGACAGCAGCAGAGATGTGTATACAGCAGAAGAGATGTGTAGACACCAGTAGAGATGTGTAGACACCAGTAGAGATGTGTAGACAGCAGTAGAGATGTGTAGACACCAGTAGAGATGTGTAGACAGCAGCAGAGATGTGTAGACAGCAGCAGAGATGTGTAGACAGCAGCAGAGATGTGTGGACAGCAGCAGAGATGTGTAGACAGCAGCAGAGATGTGTAGACACCAGTAGAGATGTGTAGACAGCAGCAGAGATGTGTAGACAGCAGCAGAGATGTGTATACAGCAGTGGAGATGTGTAGACACCAGTAGAGATGTGTAGACAGCAGCAGAGATGTGTAGACAGCAGTAGAGATGTGTAGACAGCAGCAGAGATGTGTAGACAGCAGCAGAGATGTGTAGACACCAGTAGAGATGTGTAGACAGCAGCAGAGATGTGTAGACAGCAGCAGAGATGTGTATACAGCAGTGGAGATGTGTAGACACCAGTAGAGATGTGTAGACAGCAGCAGAGATGTGTAGACACCAGTAGAGATGTGTAGACAGCAGCAGAGATGTGTAGACAGCAGTAGAGATGTGTAGACAGCAGCAGAGATGTGTAGACACCAGTAGAGATGTGTAGACAGCAGTAGAGATGTGTAGACACCAGTAGAGATGTGTAGACAGCAGTAGAGATGTGTAGACAGCAGCAGAGATGTGTAGACAGCAGCAGAGATGTGTGGACAGCAGCAGAGATGTGTAGACAGCAGCAGAGATGTGTAGACACCAGTAGAGATGTGTAGACAGCAGCAGAGATGTGTAGACAGCAGTAGAGATGTGTAGACAGCAGCAGAGATGTGTGGACAGCAGTAGAGATGTGTAGACAGCAGTAGAGATGTGTAGACAGCAGCAGAGATGTGTAGACAGCAGCAGAGATGAGTACACAGCAGTAGAGATGTGTAGACAGCAGCAGAGATGTGTAGACAGCAGCAGAGATGTGTAGACACCAGTAGAGATGTGTACACAGCAGTAGAGATGTGTAGACAGCAGCAGAGATGTGTAGACAGCAGTAGAGATGTGTAGACAGCAGCAGAGATGTGTAGACAGCAGCAGAGATGTGTAGACAGCAGCAGAGATGTGTACACAGCAGTAGAGATGTGTAGACAGCAGCAGAGATGTGTAGACAGCAGTAGAGATGTGTAGACAGCAGCAGAGATGTGTAGACAGCAGTAGAGATGTGTAGACAGCAGCAGAGATGTGTAGACAGCAGCAGAGATGTGTAGACAGCAGTAGAGATGTGTAGACAGCAGTAGAGATGTGTAGACACCAGTAGAGATGTGTAGACACCAATAGAGATGTGTAGACAGCAGTAGAGATGTGTAGACACCAATAGAGATGTGTAGACACCAGTAGAGATGTGTAGACAGCAGTAGAGATGTGTAGACACCAATAGAGATGTGTAGACAGCAGCAGAGATGTGTAGACAGCAGTGGAGATGTGTATACAGCAGTGGAGATGTGTATACAGCAGTAGAGATGTGTAGACAGCAGTGGTGATGTGTAGACAGCAGTAGAGATGTGTAGACAGCAGTAGAGATGTGTAGACAGCAGTAGAGATGAGTACACAGCAGTAGAGATGTGTAGACAGCAGCAGAGATGTGTAGACAGCAGTAGAGATGTGTAGACAGCAGAAGAGATGTGTAGACAGCAGCAGAGATGTGTAGACAGCAGTAGAGATGTGTAGACAGCAGTAGAGATGTGTATACAGCAGTGGTGATGTGTAGACAGCAGTAGAGATGTGTACACAGCAGTAGAAATATGTATACACATTCGTACAGATGAATATAAATGCAGCAGTAGAATGTGTGCGCACAGCACAAGAGTTCCTTTTTATAAATATCTTTACAGCAAAAGAGATGTGTGTACAACAGTAGAGGTATGAGTATACAGCAGTGATGAGATAGTTGTGTAAATCTGTGGGGAGTGTGCAGTGGTGAAAAGGCTGAAAGTTTCTTCACACCTGAGAGACATGGTGGAGGTACAGATGCTGGCAGGGAACAAACCTCTCCAGCGTTGAGGTGTGGCTGCACCTGCCAGCAACCATGCAGCATAGTTATCATGGCTACCTCTAGCAAGTCTGATCTGTGCTGTTCTTGCAGTAACCAACACGGACACCTAGCCATTTTGGTTCATTTATCTCTCGACATGCACGAGAAGTTAACACTTTTTAGTGGAATGAATGACTTCAAATATACAAGCAATATTAAACTGAAGGCCTCAACAGCTGAGAGTCATTAGAAAATACTGTCAGTATGTCAGCAGTCATTAATCAACAAGGACACACAAAAAAAGAGCAAGGATCTCATGAAGAGGGTGGCCAGAATTAGTCGTCTCAGGTGATGAAACCTGCTCACTCTTCTCTCTAACGTCACAGCCCAGCTGAGGCAGTGGAGTGATATTACAGCAAACAAAGCTTTCCTACCAACCCGCAAAAATTCACATAAGTCTAAAACAAGTCAGTCAGTTTACATGCATGGCAGCATCTAAAGGCACAGAAACTACTTCCTATTGGGCCCACTACAGACCATATCAATTCACAAGACCCTCTTCATCCACAGTTCAGAAGCCAAATATTAATGGCACTGCAAGGATCAGATGATAACAGAAACGAGGTCCTTTCATTCCAACCTCCATCTTTCCATAAAAAAGGCAGCAACAATGCAATGATGAAACAAGGACTGAGCATGGGACAAGACTATGCACAACTCCTACTTCCAAAGAAGATCAGTGGGAATATGTCAGCCTT
>JAWQFJ010001954.1:88575-93654 GCA_034096865.1 Theodoxus fluviatilis | reverse complement strand
TAGAAAATTCTAGAACATTACTTTTTCTTAGAATATTATTCTAGAACAAGACCATTCAAAGAATATTATAGAAAATTGTAAAAAAAAACGATATTTAAAAAAAGAATTGAACAATAAAGCATTTCAACACACACGCAAGACACTTTAGTGATCACACACAGAATATAAGATTTAGTGTTAAATCACCTAAAGTTCATTCACAGTTCTTAATTGTCCACAATTTTCATTTTCTGATCACAGAACAGTTCTAATCATAACTCGCTGAGTCGCTCACAGTTGCAGTGTGCACATTTCTTTGCAATACACAATAGTGATCTTGATTAAAACTCAGAATTTAATAATAGAGCAACTAGTGTTTGTCACTGACCGAGTGGATGACTACTGATGGTAATTGTAGTCAAGTGCGATCATGTTTCCAATTTACAATGTCCATGGTAAAATAGCATTAGCAAGCGGAAGTGGCCGACTTATCGCAATGCCTGCTGGGAAGCAGAGAGACCGCGCACTTAGATCGCTTTCAAACTTGTGCAAGTTTGATCGAAATCGGACCAGTTTTAGCTGTGATCGAAATCGGACCAGTTTTAGCTGTGTTGTGGGAGTTTTTGCCTCGAGATTTCGACGTGAACGTTTGAACTTTTTCGACGTCAATGAGGCCGAGGCTCGCCGCATGGATGCTGATTTTGACCGATGTCTGATGCGAGAGGACCTTGTGAGAAGATCAGGAATGCGTTCCGAGCGGAGAAGAGTTTCTTTCGAGGTCTTCCAAAGGAGTCCGTGGCACGGACCAGAAAATTTTCGTTCTCGTCTGCGATCACCATTGCCATGCTTGCCTAACCTTTTTCGACGCCGCCTCAAATCGGAGTAAAGTATTGGCATCATCCCCTCATCGGGACGCAAAACCATCTTCATGTCTTCGCTGATCTTCCACAGTGACATGCGGATCATGACGTCGATGTGGGAGACACGTCTTGTTGACCATGAGTACACATTCAGGTATGCTGGAAGGAGTCTGATGACGAGGAGCGAGGAGTACACACTCCTCACCAGCTCACAAGCTGAGGCACTTGTGACAGTTCCTGAGATTAAAACTTGTCATCGGTCTCTCCATCGGCAATGGGTTGGTTCTCGCTTGCCCTGAAAGAAGCAGATTTTTTTGGCGACGAAGTGAGCTCTTTTCCGTCAGACGTAGTTTTCGCAGACTAAGTATCCCCAAGGCAATCGAGAGACATGATTCACTTTCCTGCGTCTGGCGGTACCTGCAGCTCTACATTAGGTCCCCATAACTTTCTTCACTGCTCACAAGAATTGCAAGGTATGAGGTACAATTATGAAAGGATTGATTGATAAAATCAGTTGGATGGAAATGGTGATTCAGATTATTATCTGAATCTCTGATGTGTGCAGTTGTTTCACAAACACCATCTGATGATTACCATTTCAAAATGTATAAATGAATCTACATTTAACAGAGATTGGTTTGTGTTTCTTAACTAAATATTCTGTTTGAATGTTTTGCTAAAACAATTCCAAATACTTCATCCTAATTATTCTTCTCAATAATATATTGTTCGTTCTTGAATCTGTTCCAGAATTGTGCAGTCCAGTTTTATCTGGAATTTCATCTTGAATTGTTCCAGAATTATCTGTCAGTATATTCTATGAATATTCGGAATAAACATTCCAGAAAATCTGTGAATAATTCCAGAATTATTTAGAAACTGTGTTCCTTCTGTCCGCTGAAGGATTCAGAACATCACACTCAGACCATTCTAAGCATATTCCTACACTATCTACCATCTATTCTAGAAATATTCCTAGAATACCAATTCTAGAGTAATTCAGATTATATTCTAACTCTTCTCTTGAATATCTCGCTATTTAACCTTCTGTCATTATGTCCCAGACTCTTGGAACTTTGGTTCCAGAAGTTTCATAATATGTCTAGAATATTCTGGAACATTTCTCTTCTTCTAGAATTGTTTCTAGAGAGAGAGAGAGGGATAGAGAGAGAGAGAAAGAGAGAGAGAGAGAGAGAGAGAGAGAGAGAGAGAGAGAGAGAGAGAGAGAGAGAGAGAGAGAGAGGAGAGAGAAAAGAGAGAGAGAGAGAAAAGAGAGAGAGAGAGAGAGAGAGAGAGAGAGAGAGAGAGAGAGAGAGAGAGAGATGGCTGGACAGACGGACGGATGTACGAATGAACGGGTAGACAGGCAGGCAGGTCGAAATGCAGTTAAGCAGTGTGACAGACAGACAGGCAGGCAGGCAGGCAGACTGGCAGGTAGACAGGCTGGCAGGCAGGCAGGCAGTTAGGCTGGCAGGCAGGCAGGCAGGCAGGTTGGCAGGCAGGCAGAAACACAGACAGACAGGCAGAGAAAGAGAGAGAGAGAGGGGATATATGGGGGGGGGGGGGCGAGGATAGGATGGGCGGGCGGGCGCACGGGCGGGCTGGGGGACGGATGGACTGACTGACAGACAGATGGAACACAGTACAAGGAGGGTCAGAAGACAGACCTGAGACAGAGCAGGTGCCCATCAGGTTGATGATGTTTTTGTGGGGTCCGATCAGTCGCATCTGTTCCACCTCTGTCTGGAAGGCGACGCGGTCATCGTCCCCAGCTCCATCTGTGCAGGCCAGAGTTGACATCAGACCTTGCTTGCAGTTCCCAAAGCATCACAAACAGTCGTTAATGAGTGTGGAAAAGGAATGTGTTTACGCTTGTTTTTAACCCACAAACAGAAAAGTGCGTGGAAAGTAAGGTATGGATGTGGTGAGTGAGAGTGAAAAGAATAATCTTGACACGTAATCACACACACACACACACACACACACACACACACACACACACACACACACACACACACACACACACACACACACACATGCACGCACACTATTACGGTTCAGCCTTTATTCCATTTTGTATGTATTGCTTAAGGCATTCGCCATTGATGGTTTGGCGGGAACAAGTCAGGTTTTGCACTTTGAGACCGGTTTGGACCGGATGTTTCTAAAACTATCAATGATGCAACAATGATTTGATTGGTTGGAGATGGTGGCGCATGCGCTGTGAGTAAATCTTGAGTCAAAAACGCTGAAAAATCTAATCAGTCGACTCTGGGAATGTCGTTATGAGCAGATGTATTTTCGAGCAGCTCCGTGTTGAGATGAAACACATTAAAAGTCTAATCCTCCCCAGACCATATGAAAGGTTTTATTAAGAAAAACAGTGTCCTTCCCTGAATGAAAGAACAAGCTTCGCCAGAATATGATGTCGTTTCGTGGTATGGAGAATTTTCCCTCAGTTGGTTCTGAGCGCTGGCTGAGTGTTCAAACCAGTATCCACACGGGTACATGTGTCATGTGTGTGGGTGAACTCACAAGTGTTTATGGCCTTTCTAACCTCTCCTTCCGAGGTGTAGCCTTGAGAGAGAGATGGAGAGAGAGAGAGTGTGTGTGCTTGTGATTGCTCATTTCTGAGTGGACATCGTTTTGGGCAGAAGTTTCGTCGTTGGAACTTTCGAGAATGGCGTCACCTGTCTGCTTGGAACTTGCTACTGTGAGTAACTTTGGGTCAACTTTGGTTTTAGGTTCAATGGAAGTAATCCTCTACTTTTCAGTCAGAGAGTAGACTAATAGATATTATTGACGTTTTCATTCACATTGCCTTGAATTTGATTTTTCTCCTGATTAAGCTTGATTAAAGAGGATCCTGAAAGAACATTGTGTCAAGTCATGCAAGCGTGAGAAGAGAGTGAGTGAATTAATTATCCCCCCCTCCACTTGTGATACCCCTAGACACAAAAACAGAAAGAATTTGAGAATTGTGTGAGTGTGAAGGGGGGTGGATACACACACACACACACTCACACACACACACACATACATACACACGCACATACGCACACATATATACACACACACGCGCACACACACACATACGCACACACACACACACACATACACACACACACATACGCACACACACATACACATATACACACACACATACGCACACACACACATACACATATACACACATACACATACACACACATACACACACATACACACATACACACACATACACATGCACATATGCACGCACACATACATACGCACATGCACATACACACATACATACACACATACACACACATACACACACATGTATACACACATACACACACATACACACACATACACACCCACATACACACATACACACACATACACACACATACACACATACGCACACATACACGCACACACATATACACACAGACACACACATAGGCACGCGTACACACATACATACACACATACACACAGACACACACACACATACGCACACATACACAGACACACACATACACACAGACACACACACACACACACACACACTCACATAAGCACAGACACACAAACACACATACGCACACACACATACATACACATACACACACACATACACACACTTACACACAGACACACACACACACAGCACATACGCACACACACACATATACACACAGAGACACACACACGCAGCACATACGCACACACACACACATACACACAGAGACACACACACAGACACATACATATACACACATACACACATATACACACACATACACACACATACACACATACACACATATGTATACACACATACACACCCACATACACACCCACATATACACACATACACACAGAGACACACACACATACACACGCATACACACACATACACACATACACACAGACACACACACACATACGCACACACACATACACACACACAGACACACACACATACACACAGACACACACACACATACGCACACACAGACACACACACACACATACACACATACAAACACACACACATACGCACACGCATACACACACATACACACACAAACACACACATACACACACATACACACACATACACAGATATACACACACATACACACACATACACACACAGGCACGCACATACACACACATACATACACACACACGCACACACAAACATACACACACACATACACACACATACACACACACATACACACAC
>JAWQFJ010001954.1:76075-81075 GCA_034096865.1 Theodoxus fluviatilis | reverse complement strand
CCACATACATCGTAAATGAGTAAGACACATGATCATTGAAACAAAGATAATACAAATTAGGCGAAAATCCCAACAGACTTAAACTGTCGTGAACTGGTGTATTTACGAAAGCATCACCGTTCATCTTGAATGGAATACTTCTCATGATGTCAATATAAACATTTTATCTTGAGTTCACAGTTCACAGTAATTTATTTCGCCAAGTGACATCATTAAAATAAACGACCACTATGGATGGCGACTTACTCACCAGGCAAATAAATGGCTGGTATGTGATGGCCATTAGCCGACAGGACTGATGCTTTCTCTGACTTACGCTCCGTACTACAGCGCACCATCGTGGTAGGTAACATATCATGGTAGCACAATACGTCGTTTGGTTACTGGTATTTGTGAGGGATGCATATCTACCAAACTACAGTCACTAGATGTATTGCAAGAGTGGACCATGGTAGATTACGTAATTTGATAACACTAGACGTCCTTTGGTTTCGAGTATATGTGAGGGAAGCATGTTGTCTTTCATTCTATAATCACTTGATGCATTGCAAAAGTGAACTATGGTAGATTACGTAATTTGATAGCACGTCATTTCGTTTCTAGTATATGTTATGGAAGCATATCTGCCAGGCTACAATCACTAGATGTACTGTAAAAGTAGACCATGGTAGGTTTTGACAGCACTAGACTTGGTTGCAAATATAAAAGGGAAGCACGTTGTCTGCCAAAGAAGAAAGTGGATGTATTGTCACCGTGGACCAGGGAGTCTCATGTGCGCTAATTGACCACGAGGCGTCATCAGAAGGTGAATGAGTCCTGTGGTTGATGAATAATTTGACAAATGTTTCTGAAGTAGTCCTTGGCCAATTTTTCCCCCTAATGTTTCCCGCCAACGCCACGCGGTCTTCTGTCGCCGTGGGATCCCTGGGAAATGCCGTCAGGTACGGTGGCTGCATGTCTAAGAGCAATTTCGGCTGAACTCCAAGCCAGGACGTTGGAGGCACAACGACACAGCGCACTTTTGTGAGTTGGTAAAGAGCAGGAGCTGCTCAATGCCTCCCTTATCAGCTGGAGGTTTTCAGAGCCCCACATATTCCCACTGTCTTCGCAACATGACTTTGGTAAAGGTTTTGCGTCCTACTGCCTTGCACCAAACGTCATCTTTCATCACCAACATGCTTACTGCTATGCACCAAACGTCATCTTTCATCACCAACATGCTTACTGCTATGCACCAAACGTCATCTTTCATCACCAGCATGCTTACTGCTTACGAAGACAAAACATGACTTCCCCTCCTGACTGGCTGTTTGCGAGCAAAAAACACGAATCTTCCCATCCCATCCACCACTGAATTCTTAATGAAAATAAGACATTTGAAGTTTTTGCAATAAATATCATCTTTGTAAATTTACATTTCGTGTAGCCGGCGATAAAATATTTGAACTTTTACTTATCTTGGCTGAATGTCAGCTGATACGATATCGTTCTTTCTCTATCTCTTTCTCACTCTCTCTCTCTCTCTCTCTCTCTCTCTCTCTCTCTCTCTCTCTCTCTCTCGCTCTCACTCTCTCTCTTCCTTCTCCTTCCCCTCCCCCCAGATAAAAAATTTCTATAGAAACTTCTATAGACTTTTGGTAAAGAATTCTATAGAAATTCTATAGAATTCTATAGAATTCTATAGACATTTCTATATAATTCTATAGAAATCTATAGAATTCTATAGAAATCTATAGAATTCTTTATCATATATAGTCTATAGAAATTTCTATAGAATTCTATAGATAATATAGAATTCTATAGATTTCTATAGAATTCTATAGAAATTTCTAGAGAATTCTATAGAATTCGTATATAATTCTATAGAATTTCTATAGAATTCTTTACCAAAAGTCTATAGAAGTTTATATAGAATTTTTTATGCGCCCCCCCCCCCCCCCCAACTGAAAGCGGTGCACAAAGCTACCTTTTACCCTCGCATTCCGACAAAGGGTTCCCAGTTACATACAAACCGTTTTGTCGATGAAATAGTCACGATACATCGATCTATCGCATTCTTACCCTCTCCCAACGAACCATAGTTTGCATTAGACTTTCAGGTCAAGTTGATAGAGACAGTAGTCAAAAGATGTTGAAAAAGCGATGTTGAGGAAAACATCTGTGGAGGGCGAAGGACACTGACCTTTGCTCTGCTTTGTCTCCGTCACGTCAGGCTGCTTGACTCCTAGCTCTGGAGACAGAGAAGAGAAAATTTATTGGTTCCTGGCGATGATTGTGCTTGGAAACAGACGTCTTGACAAAGTCAGTTTAAGGTCATAGTGTTGTGTGCGTGCGTGTGTGCGTGCGCACTTGCGTTTGTGTGTGCGTGTGTGCTGTGTGTCTGTGAGGCTGTGTATGTTTGGGTGTGCGTGCGCGCGTGCGTGCGTGTGTGTGTGTGTGCTGTGTGTCTGTGAGGCTGTGTATGTTTGGGTGAGCGTGCGTGCGTGTGTGCGCGCGTGCGTGCGTGCGTGTGTGTATATGTGTTTGTATGTGCGTGTGTAAACATGTGCGCGTGTGAGTAAGTGTGTGTGTGTGTGTGTGTGTGTGTGTGTGTGTGTGAACAGCTTCAACATTTTAATTTTCTCGAAAACGACATCGCTTTGCTAACAAACTTAGCAGAAAGGGAGTAGAGGGTAAAGTTGTCCTGCCTGCTCATTTTCGCCGTGAATAAACAGACGTAAACAGACTTCCTCGCGTGCAGAAGTCTTGCGGATGAGGAGCAAGAGACACTTAGAAGCGTCGCTGCGCTCTTGTCGTCTACTGCATGAATATTAGGTGTGGTAACACACTCTGCACACGCCTCAAGCAACACTCTTAAGTTACACTGCCTTTCCTTTGACAGAGTAGACGGCAGATCCTGGAGGTGGATAAATTTTCTTTGTGTTTTTTTCCGCTCTATTCTGCGAAGACGATTGAAGAGCGAGATAAGAGATTTCACTCAACAGTGCCGATTTGATCTGCTCTTTCGTTGGAGGAAATATGAGCAACAACAGTCGTTTGTCTGTGCGCAGACTGTGAAAATAACAGGTATTTTCTGCCACCCAGATACAAATTGGACGACATCAAATATCAAACAGGTCGGCAGGCTTAAAAGAGGATGAGAGTGAAATAGGGTCTCTCCTTCGTGCGTCACTTTATTTTATTAAAAAAACCGCTTGGTTGAAGGAAAAGTATGTCTACTCTTTGGATTAACGTTCGTTCGAATGGTTGAATGAAAAATATATCCACAGTTTTGGCAAACGTCTATAATATCGTTCCGCGTTGCTTACTGGACGCCCTAAGCGCATTCCATGTTCATTGTCTACAAACAGCACCAGTTTTCAGTCGTGTCAAACAGTCACGTGACTCACGTCGTCGACTACAGACTCCTTCAATAACGCTCGGGGAAACGCAAGTCTTGAAGTTTTCGGTCACTTGTTTCCAATGGAATCTAGACGATGCATGACGTTTTGAAGTACAGCGCACACAGCGATCTCTGCACTGTCCACAGTTCACTCATGTGTAGCACTGCCATAAGAAAAAGTCCTCTTAGGAAAGGTCTACATGTGTTTTCTAGTCAACAAATGAAATGGACCTTCTGAGACAGGGCCTTAGCTCTAGCATGGACGCTAACGCTATGACGACTAGCACAGCAAGCGCTAAGACTGATGAAAAAGCCCTTCCACATTAGTCTCTCTTTCCCACTCTTTGTTTTTCATCGCTTCTCATTGTCTACCTGTTTCTGACAGTATGTCTGCCTTTCATGGTTTGTTTTTGTCTGTCTGTCTGCCTGCCTGCCTGAATGCCCGCCTGCCTCCCTGTACTTTGGTCAGTCTGTCCGTCTGTCCATCAGTCCGTCCGTCTGTCCATCAGTCCGTCCGTCTGTCTGTGTGCGTGTCTGTCTGTCTGTTTGGGTGTGTGTCTGTGTGTCTGTCTGCGTGTCTGTCTCTGTGTGTGTTTGTGTGTGTGTGTGTGTGTGTGTGTGTGTCTGTCTGTCTGTGTGTATGTCTCTCTCTCTCTCTCTCTCTCTCTGTCTGTCTATGTGTATGTCTGTCTTTCTGTGTGTCTGTCTCTGTCTCTCTCTCTCTCTCTGTCTCTCTCTCTCTCTCTGTCTCTCTCTCTCCCCCCCCCCCCCCTCTCTCTCTCTCTCTCTCTCTCTCTCTCTCTCTCTCTCTCAGCAGCTCAGCATCGGCGATCATGCTTTGACCTCCCTGGCGGACAAGCTAGCTTCGTCACAGAGGACACAGCCAGCCATCTCCCTCGATAATCTACCGGTGACCTCCAATGCAACAGAGAGATGCTGAAACCGTGGCACGACCACCTTCAGCCCAGCACGAGCTTACCGACGAAGACAGCAGAGAGGTACTTGAACGTGTGATGAGACAGGTGTCTGACAGGGTGACATACTGCAGAAAAAACATTGCAGAGTTGTGTGATGAGACAGGTGTCTGACAGGGTGACATACTGCAGACAAAACATTGCAGAGTTGTGTGATGAGACAGGTGTCTGCCAGGGTGACAGACTGCCGACAGATACTTGAGCGTGTGATGAGACAGGTGTCTGCCAGGGTGACAGACTGCAGACAGAACATTGCAGAGTTGTGTGATGAGACAGGTGTCTGCCAGGGTGACAGACTGCAGACAAAACATTGCAGAGTTGTGTGATGAGACAGGTGTCTGACAGGGTGACAGACTGCAGACAAAACATTGCAGAGTTGTGTGATGAGACAGGTGTCTGATAGGGTGACAGACTGCAGACAAAACATTGCAGAGTTGTGTGATGAGACAGGTGTCTGCCAGGGTGACAGACTGCAGACAGAACATTGCAGAGTTGTGTGATGAGACAGGTGTCTGCCAGGGTGACAGACTGCAGACAGAACATTGCAGAGTTGTGTGATGAGACAGGTGTCTGACAGGGTGACATACTGCAGACAAAACATTGCAGAGTTGTGTGATGAGACAGGTGTCTGCCAGGGTGACAGA
>JAWQFJ010001954.1:63575-71075 GCA_034096865.1 Theodoxus fluviatilis | reverse complement strand
GTTTGCCTGCCTCTCTCTCTCTCTCTCTCTCTCTCTCTCTCTCTCTCTCTCTCTCTCTCTCTCTCTCTCTCTCTCTCTCTCTCTCTCTCCTGCCTGTGGGAAGCATTATAACCAAAAGCCATCACGTTGTTGTTTTGAAAAGAGTGCGTGTGTTGGCCTATGAATGGCCTAGCCCCTGTGAGAAGTGAACAGCATCTGACTGACCTTGACATTGGTTGTTGGGAGCGAGGGTGGCTCCCTCTACACAGACGCAGCGAGGAGACCCAGGACCCAGGGAAGTGGAGAGTGGGGGGCAGAGCTCGCATGACCCTTGGGTGGATGGCGGGCAAGCTGCAAATACATTCACAGACACAGTTATTATGTGTCTGTCTTCACCCAGAGAAACTGTAACCTTTGTTAATCTGTAAACATTTCGGATGAAACGGCGCACTCCATGCGCGTGTAAGGTGCACAATCACAACCTCTTCTTCACTCTCGGGTTATTCGTGTTGCATACCTTCATACACAAACGGTGCTTTTTTGTGCACACACACACACAGAGGCAATAGACACACACACTCACACACACACACACACACACACACACACACACACACACACACACAAACGCACATACATACAAACACAAACGCGCGCGCGCACATAACACCATTTATGTGTCTACTTCTCTGAGCTTGTATTGCAGCGCTCGCACTTGACTCCATGCTAAAGGACACTGTGAACTTCTGACACTCAGTCTGCACTTGATCACCAAATGCCCACTTCAAAGTAGAAGTGGATTAGATCGATTTTCCCTGGCCTTTTTGTAATTTGTGAACTGCAATATGGCCGTTTTTTTCCTGGAGTGAAAACTCGTCAGATATATTGGTTTTCGATATGCTGATGCGAGTTATGTCAATCTGTATTTTGACTACGTAAACTTTTTACCAAGGTACTGGTCTAAGATCTAGTCATTAATCTTCGCCTATGTGACATTGCCAATGTGACGGTACGTCCCCGTCACATTATCAAGAATTGTACACAAGTGTAATCAAGGTGACCGAGTTACTGGTGTGTACATTGAAAAGATCTTTTCTCCTTGTTTTCTGTGTGAGTTAATGAAGTATCGTGCTACTACAGTTATAAATTGCATGTTTATGCATGTGTTAAGTAATGAACACTTAAGGATATAGAAGCCAGCCAGGCCTCAAATAAATGTACATTAGAAAACCAGCCATGCTTTGAGAATAGATTACTGTGGTGAAGCCTTGTGATGAAACAGTGAACATTTTCAAGTTAAGGCGCCAAGCTTCCAGTATGTATAGACGTTCAACGTGATTGGCCAACTTTTTAAGTTAGAGCGGGTAAAATGTGCTGGCCTCATCACGCGCCAATTCCGTATTACTCTATTGGTAGAGGAAGTGAACTCCTGAGTAAGCGGGGGAAATGTGCAAGGTCAGCACCCGCCAATTCCGCATTACGCTATTGGTTTAGAGGGAGGGATGCCCTGAGACCGTGAATGGAGATATGAGGGAGAGAATAAAAAAGCGGCAGTCTACTGACTCGGGGCTGGCATTCTCTGCACACCTGCCTGTGCTCTAAGATTATAGGTTACACAAAGATAGCTCATGCCGAGCTTTTGCTCTTCAAAGTTACAAGACGCTGCACCTAGCGGACGGTAGTAGGAGTGAATTAAGGAAAGTGTACTCACACCGCTTAGTGACAAGACGGCGAAGAAAGCTGCCTGCTGATTGGAGGATTCTATTCAGGGAACCAATCAGAGGACTGCTTTCGTGTAGATATGGCGTATATGTCTACTCGTTGAACAATTCAATGGCGGCAGCTCTCTCCAGTTCGCGCAGAAAAAGCTATATTTTGGGATACTAGAAACCCATCCGAAGAAAATGTAAGCCATGAACAGCATTAATTTATTCAAGCTGTATGTTGAATGCATCAAAAGGTATTGAAAGGTCCTACTTTTTAACAATCGAAATGCAGATCACAGGGCAACGCTTGATCCTAATTATAAATCTTTGCGGAAGCGGCAACTGAATTCACTTAATCGAATGATTTTCTGGCCGCAAATCACCTTCTTGACAGGTATGTATTGCTTTGCATTTCCTAAAGATATTCCACAGGGTTGTATACGTTGATAAACAAGCTTGCATTCTTAGATAATATTGAAAAATAGATCGTTCCCATTCAAATCATACCATGTAGATCTAGGTCGAGTTGGATTGCACAACGCCTGCTATAATAAACAAAGCCAAAACACCCCCATTATTGCAGCAAATCATTTTATTACACATTACACAGTAAATTTATTCACAAACATGATCGGAACGCATCAGAAACCGTCGATAAACAAGAAGTTTTACATGTCGCTAAGAGGTGTGATTAACTTTCCTTGATTCACCAATACTACCATCCGCTTGGGGCGCAATGTGTCTCGATCCTCACGACAATGAGCTAATGAACTATCTTTGTGTAACCCATAATCTTTGCTGTGATGGGCAGGACCAGGCCGATATGGGAGGAAGGAAGCGTGACATTTGCCCTCTACCTCTCGCCTCACCGCCGAGTGTGCTGGCCTCTCCTAATGACCCCCAGCATCAGCCCTCTGGAAGAAAGAAGCGGGCGTGCTAAACAGCCACAAGCAGGGATGGCCGTTTCCTACCCCCTGCCCGACCCCCACCAGGAAGGACGCGAGGGAAGATGATGCAGTTCTAACCCTCCCTTCGCCCAGAACCACTCCCTGCGTTAGTCGTCACCCTCCCCCCACTCTACGCTCCAAAACAACCCCTCCTTCAAGGACGACCACAGGGGTCAACTGCACTGACCCCCTTTAGCATTCCTCCATGGGATGGACTCAGTGAACTCTCCTTCTCAGATAAGTTTTACCTCTATATAGAAAAGGCTGGCTGGCTTAAACTAGGATTAATAACAGACGTTTTATCCATGCACGTTGACTTACCAATCATTGTTTTATCACTTCAAGTATTATTAAAGTCATTTTGTATTTGATGTCTGCCCTCATCTTCTCTGTTGTTCTGTCCATTCTTGACAGTGAGAAAGGTGAAGGAATGTTGCAAGACAGCAGTGCGTTTTCCTTAGACAATCAAGTAATCATAATTAGAGCCCTGTCTTGTAACAGCCAACCTATGACATGCTCATAAGGCCAGAATGTATTTCCGATAGTTTTTCGGGGGAACCTCCTGCCAATGGCCATTTCCGTCACCCGCTGCAATACGTCGCAACAGATATTTCGAAGCCTGTTTCAGTAGCTCGACTTGTGCAATCTTACGTAGCACTAAGTATCTCTTAGAGCGACTGGTGCGGAAGAGAGCATCGACAATTTAATAGGGTTTCTGAGTTGAATAATATCCTGCTTTTTAAAATCATTTCCACAAAATGAATGTGAGATCATCACGAGTTTCATATCACGTCTTTTCGTTTTCATGTCTTTCAATAGCAGACACTCCTGAAACTTTGCAGCTGGAGCGTCTCAAAAAGATATACCAGCACTTTGAGTTTTTCTATTGGGAATCGACATGACGTCGTTTCCATTGTAAAGTCCATTCCTTTCAGCATCTGCACGAGAAGTTTTACTTTGGTACGAACACGACAGACAGTAACTTCACGTTCTGTTTCCTTTGCGATTAGAAGGGAGGCTATGGCCGCCAATAAAAACCGCTGGCGCTGAACCTCCAGGTTTTGGCATATTTAAAAAAAAATGAAAAAGATCGGGTTCGAACCCGCAACCTCTCGAGAAAAGAGGGGGAAAAAACACACATGAACAAAAACACAATAAACCAGGTCGGGTTGGAACCCACAACCTCTCGAAAAAAGAGAAGAAAAAAGTTTCAGCGCAGAATCGAACCTGGTCATGCATGACCACGAGTCCAATGCTCTACCACACGAGCCATTAGACTTAGAGAATTGATATGACACTGAGACAAAAGTTCGCCACCCTAAAGTGGACAATGCTGGTGGAAATAAAATCTATATTTTCATTTGTTTGTTTGTGTTTCATGAAAGTGTTGTGTATGAAGTATCTTTATTTATGGATAAAAAGATAATAGTTGTTGTGGGTTTTCTGTAATTTTTTGTTAATGCCGACGCTGGACATCTGATGGTGGTTACAGGAGGACTAAAATGTAAAGCTATTTCTGATTTGAAGAAAAAAATTGCGCGATCGCGTAATGCTGAAAACCAGCAAAATTGAAACGTTCTCCGCCAACTGTGGAACAGAACGAGTCAATCCTGTTAACACGATGCATAACTGGTAGATTTTTAGGCTAGATTCGCTTCGAAAAGTTGCAGATAATCTGATGGTGTTAGACTGCAAGTGTAACTTTTCTGACTTGCATTCCACTCAACACATTTTTGACTTGGTGGACATGTACTCGATTAATTGACTCGATTAAATTGAACTGATGTATTTGATATAAATTTGTATTAATCCTGAAAAATTATGAAATCATACTTCATTCATTCGCGCATTAGTCTTGGCAGCGTTCAGCGAACGAAGTAAACATCAAACTACTTGGACCATAACGTCAGAGCGAGTAGCAGACGAAACTTCACCGTCACGTGACACAAACCGGCCAATCAGAAGCGATGACGCCGGATGTGAAATTCCTGCTATCTTACGGTGGTAATAATCGGGCAAAGTCTGAATAATCTGAGAAAGAAACTCGAATTGGTTCATTATTTGTATGAATGCGAGTTTTTTGGTCGACTTCGGTAAATTTCGCGCTGCCTCGCAGTGATGATTGTATACGAAGCTGTCGTCTGATAGGCGAAAGCGATCCGCGAAGCCAGCGGTTTCGACCATATCAAAGATCCTATATACACTAAGGTGACTCACTCCAATACTTTGAGCTTCAGATAGTGCCTCACGAGGAGCGCACATGTTTGTGATGTAAAACGTGACCTTCATTACAGTATTACACTACGAGTGATCTTATCCGATACCAGTTGATGTTTTACCCCTCTGCTAAGATTATAATACAACTCATTCGAATTTTACATGAAACATTTAGTTATCTCGATCGTCTGCTGGCGTAGTGGCTACGGTTCGATCGTGTTCGTCTGCTTGGTTCGTAGTGTTGATCATTATGAATGGTATTTCTTGAAATAAGGTCAGTAAGCCTATATGTTAATTTATAACGCTAATATAACCCTGGGCTGTCTTAATTTATCAAAGCTGTATGTTGATTGCGTCAATAGGTCGTGAAATACATTTTACAAATCCAAGCTTCTCGTACTTCTATTTATAGCTGACGCGCGGACCTCAGCGGCACCAGGATAGATTATAAATACATTGTTGTCCTCGAACCTGCCTGGGGCGGGTTTCAAAATAGGTAGTCGATCTTGGTCGCAAGATCTTGCTTCGCAGTAAGAGCTAGCTAAAAAAGAAACTACCCAACGTGACGAACTAATGCGCATGCGTAGACGTCACGACAAGAGGTGAACTAGCCACATTTCAATGGCCGACGTGTTGCCGGTTCATTCAGAAAACGCTCTATTTCGAGATACTAGCAACCCATCCAAAGAAAATAGAAGCCATGCACAGCATTAATTTATCAAAAGTGTATGTTGAATGCATTAATAGATCGTGAAACCTCCTACAGTTTACACATCGAATGCAGGTCAACGCATCCACGCCGAACTTTTGTCTCGAATCTTAAAAGCTAGGCACCTCTCAAGCTGCCTCGCTCAATCTACGCTCGTCTACGATTGGCTCACTAGCAAGCAAAGAATGAAACTGCCCATTCGGCGAGATCTACGTAGATCTACCGAGATCTTCGCATTTTGAAACCCGCCCCTGCTGTTGACATCGTGTACAATGCTAGTATTGTCTGATGCTATGAAATACGTTCACCAGTAAAAGGTCCAACACATGGAGAGAGACAGACACAGACCTACACACCACAACACATGGAGACAGTCACAGACCTACACACCACAAAACACATGGAGACAGACAGTCACAGACCTACACACCATCTTTGAAGTGCTGCAAGAACAAAACAAAACAAACGAAATATTTTCCCCCCTTTTTATTATCGATTCACTGCCATTAGGCCAAGCCAACAGACTACCATACCAAGTTGTTGCGCTTAAGTCAGGACAGACAGAACGAACGAACGAACTTTATTTTACAAGGGTAGTGAATTAGGCAGTACAGTAGTCGCCGCTTATTAAAAACACATTGGGACCGAACAAAAGTGTTTTTAATAAGCGGCGTTTTTATTAACCGTTTGCTTGTTGAACATGTCCATCAGTAACGAAGTAAATCCGGACCTTACCAACTGTATTTAAAAAACGGCTGTTTTTATTAACCGCGTGTTTTATAAGCGGCGACTACTGTATTGCCTTTCTTACTTACATTCAGCCCTTGAGGCAAAATATTCAAATGTGGTAAGAGAGAGAGAGAGAGAGAGAGAGAGAGAGAGAGAGAGAGAGAGAGAGAGAGAGAGAGAGAGACAGAGACAGAGAGACAGAGAGAGAGACAGAGAGAGACAGAGAGAGACAGAGAGAGAGAGAGAGACAGAGAGAGAGACAGAGAGAGTGAGAGAGAGGGGGGGGGGAGGGGAGCTGGGAAAAGGGGAGGAAGGGAAGAGAGAATGAGAGTAAGAGGGTGGGTGGGAGAGAGAGAGAGAGAGAGAGAGAGAGAGAGAGAGAGACAGAGAGAGAGAGACAGAGAGAGAGACAGAGAGAGAGAGACAGAGAGAGTGAGAGTAGCCATAAGTACTGATCAAAAGATCAGATAAAGGCCTTGCGGCCTAAGACATCTGAGGACATATCTATCTAAATCATTCTCTGTCCTCGCAAATGACGTCACGAATTCTATTCTATTCTATTCTATTCACCCTGCTTCAAAAATCTCCTCGCAAATGACGTCACGTTATACGACGTCAAATGATGACGTCACAGATTTTGCAAAATGGAGTCTGTTGAATCGTTTTCATTGAAACACCAAAATGTAAAAAAGTCACTTTCTTTTCAAACCTCGATTCTGAAAATTTGATAATATTGAATGGGACCTAACTTCCAGTCAGTGTGCAAAATCTCAAGGAAATCCGTCCAGTAGTTTTTGAGATATAGGCCGTGGAGACGGGACAGACACACACACAGACAGACTAATAAAGTCTGTAGGACCTCCAGTACACCTGGAGGGATAACTTTTATCAAAGCGTCCTCTCTCCCTTCCAAGACATGTTTGTTCTCCGCATCATGTGGTATATGGGGCATCAGTTTTGAGCGGAATTACTTTGCAGCTACTCATTTTACGTCAGTCCAGACCTTCACGTTCGTGGCTTTGATTTGATCGTTTGACAGCGAGTATGCTTAAAGCCATGCACAAGTAGATAGATTTGCTCGGTCTTAAATGGGAACCAACTGCATTATTTTGTTTGAGAACAGACATTCGGCTGCGTCCGTTCAGATTTTTGTCTTCAGTGAAATAAAAATCAACGACACATTTTCCTCGTGATCAGCACTATCCCACTGGGA
>JAWQFJ010001954.1:57500-58553 GCA_034096865.1 Theodoxus fluviatilis | reverse complement strand
CCAGAAGGTATTTATTAGAGAGATAGATGAGAGAGAGAGAGAGAGAGAGAGAGAGAGAGAGAGAGAGAGAGAGAGAATAGCAACTCGTAACAAATGGTGAAGACGCTTAACACTTCTGCTCTTATCTTAAAGAAATAAAGATTCTTCTTAGAAACATTGCGAACTGTCAGAATGTCATCAGTTGTGAAGATATACTTGATTGTTTCATGGACATCATATTGTAAGTATGCCGTCATACATTTTTGTCTTATAACAGAGAGAGCCGGGCTACACAACAAAAATGCACAGAGAGAGAGAGAGAGAGAGAGAGAGAGAGAGAGAGAGAGAGAAAGAGATTACATGTAGAGAAGAAACGACCTAAAAATGAGATGCTTTTTTAAATATTAGCGAGCACACACATAAACACCCACTATTTCTGCATTGCCGCCATGCCATTACAACCATCAAGATGTACTCAACCAACTCCTCCGTCACGACCGCCATCAGTGTGTATATGCTCACTAAGTAATTCCGTCCACTACGCTACTTCCGCCGTCACTATCCACAACCAGCATCAACACCTCGTCCCTTCAACTACCGTCATTACCATCACAGCTTCCACAACCAACACTACTTAACCATGACCTACAGAGCCACTGTTACTGTAAGTATTACCCCCGTGCCAAACACCACCTCTACCACCACCACAACCACCTACATTACCACCGCAACATACTGCCAACACCACCACCACTACCGATATCAGTACCAACACCATCAGCACCATCACCATCACAACCACCGTCACCATCACCATCGTTACCGTCACCACAACGGACATCACCATCACCACCACCACTAGCACTACCACCACCACCACCCCCACTACCATCACCATCACCACCACTATTACCACCACCACCACCACTACCACAACCACCACCACCACCACCATCCCCATCATCACAACCACGACAATCACTGCCAGAGCCACATCACCAACATCTAGACAGCATTGCTGGGGGAGTGGAGGTGGAGGGTAGGGGGTTTCCACGCTAATCATGAGGCATGGGC